>JADRCC010577757.1:0-26536 GCA_019843855.1 Hylomyscus alleni
ACTGAGGTGATCATTTATAGATTGTCATGAAAGACCTAGATAAATAGACAACCTGGTAGAAAGTACCAAATGCTCAATCTTTCCTTCTTTCTGAGTCATAACACTTAGTTAAAGTTTATGTCTAGACAATGCTAGCCACAAGGAATACGGAGTGACTTCTGATCATATCTGTATGAGAAATGCTACCCTGATTTGAAGGCAAAATTCTTCTGGGTGCAAAGCCCTGCCCCTCACTTAATTGTTTATGCCTATTTTAGTGTCAGTTATTAAGGGGAGTTCGGAAAGTATCAAGGTTAGAATATTTATGCCAAGAGGGAAGTTTATTGTTTTAAAAATATATTGGAGATCTTATTGTTATTGAAACTAGAGATATGATTATAATTATCATCTACTTATGGTCAGAACCATCCAGGTCATGAAAGAACATTAAATGAAAATTGACGGATTTTTATATCCTAGGCAGCTCTATAGGGAGATACATCTCATGGGTGCTCCCCAAATTGGCTCTACTTTCCAAAACTGATGACTAAACAGCAGCCTAACATCTGTAAGTAAACTCCTGTATGAAAGGATGATATGTATAAACCCAAGTCAGAGACACTGGAGAACAATATTATTGTACCTGCATGCACACGCATGTGTGTGCATGTGTGCATGCCCGTGCATTTGTGTATGTGTACAGGCACCTGCGCAAGATGGTCTATTTCCAGTCTTCCTAGCCTTAGTGAAAAGCTTTTCTCAACATGCAAAATGAGTACCACGGTAATAGATGCCTTTATATTTACTGTATCTGTTTTTTTTTTTTTCTTCTGTTTTTACTAATGACTGTTTGGAAAATACTTCATGGAAGTGAGGGATCAGGGTAGAGTGTCTCTTGAACCTGCAGCAAGTCAGTGACGGCTATCGAATGCAAGATCATAAAGTGTGTACTAAGCAAGTTACTGAAGAGAATGATGAGCACCTTAGGTGGGCAGACTTGTTTGGGAGACTTGAGAAGAAAGACTGATGAAGGCATAATGGTTCCTGAGATTGAATAAGAATTTGGAGGCAAGGGATGTTTAATCAACACACGTTTCTAGGATACCAATTATGTTCAAGGCTTTGAATGGGGACCTGTACCATGAAAGGTCTAATCTTAAGAATTTATTTTTCAGGTAATTGTAAAAAAGTGCTTAAATTATATTTACCAAATCACCAAATCAACCTTGTGGTGGTGAAATTGATGGACAGACATTAGAATTTGAAGGCTGCACATCTGTTTCTGGAAGCACCTTGCAGTGCAAATAAATATACTGTTTATTAAGCAAAGGCATTTGTGATAGGCTATTCAATATAAGCTTTTAAATCCATGAGCAAATCCTAGCCACTAGAGAATCTGTACTTCTGGGAGGTAAAGTGACATGACTGGTCTCATATTCAAACTCTAGTTTTGGATCGTCCAGGTCACTCCCTCTCTATGTAGCTTTGAGTAAGTTAATCAATCTGTGTTTCAATGTTCTTAACACAGTGGGGATAATGACAGTCCCTGCCATAGGGTTCACACAAGAAAGGAACCAGATAATATGCCTAAAATGATTAGCATGCTCCATGGCACAAAGTAAGTACTAAATACATGTTAGTTACTGATAATTGCTGTCATTACAGTTATTGTTATTTCTAGGAAAAGAACAAAGAGGAATGTTATATAAAGCCACAGTACAACAGGCATGTATCCCATCTATTTCAACTACAGCCTTCCTCATTAACATCTGGCATCTGGGTTGGAAGTTTTTCCATGTTCTTTTTCTACTGCTATTCATATAAAGTTCAAATCTTTTCATAAGGTATTCATGCTTATTTTTTAATGAGGCAAAACAATCTCTTCACTCAACATATGATTTAACTACTCGATACGCTTCATGATTCTCAAACATTAACTTCATATTCCTATTCCTTTTGGCCGTATTCTTCTTTGGTGGAGTGGCCTACTCTGTCCAATCATATATCTGACAAACTATTATTTATTCCTTAAGACACAGCTATTTTTGTTTGGACATAGTAGAGATCACCTTAAGCTAGATTTTATACAGACTGTGATTTAGTGAGAGACTAACTACACTGGTTATCACCCAAGACCAGAGGACAAAATGTATGATTGGCCTCTGGCCGCTTGAGGCAGATGGAAAAGCAGGCTTGACTCAGAACAGTTCTGCTCTCTCCTTTCTCTGCACTTCATCATCTGCTTTATTCATATCTAAGTCTGACACTGGATTCTGTTTTTCCATGTGTATGGTAGAAAATAGCTATGCATTCTTTCTGTTTAAATAATAACAGAGTTGTCCAGAATTCTAATTTCTAAGTTACACACTTCCAAGAAACATAGTCCAGTTCTTTAGCTCTGAAGTTTATACTGGGATAAAATCAACACTGAGAGCAGAGTTCTCACTCCTGTGCTTGGGGCTAACTGAATGGAATGAAGGTATACGGGGGGGGGGGGGGATCAGCATGTCAAGTGTTACATCGAATGTTATTCTTTCACTTAAATATATTCAAATTCCTGCAAGGTAGGATTCGCTCTTCTGTTTTGGTCCTTTGTGGTTTCTCATTATGTGAGCTCTGTGGCATGTTCAGACATCCTCATGAAAGAGTGACTGTCTCGAGGATAAGGCAGCTCTTATTTAACTCCACGTTTAAGGATGGTTCCTCAAGGAGCTTATCTAATGAAAAAGGTGAGAATAATCCCTGGAATACAAGAAAACATTTTATAAGAGAAATCAGCAGCATGGAATTCTAGGAGAACTAAAACTTTTTTTTTTTACTTATAACTACTGTTCAATATTTTATTTATTTTGTATTAATTTTCTTTATTTACATATCAAATGATCTCCTTTCCCAGTTTCACCTCCAAAAAACAAACAAATAAACAAACAAAAACAACAAGAACAAACTCCTGTTGCCTCCCCTCCTCCCCATGCCTGCTACCCCACCCTCTCCCACTTATTGTCCCTGGCATTCCCCTACACTGGGGCACAGAACCTTCACAGGGACAAGGGTCTCTCCTCCCATTGATGATCGACTTTGCAATCCTCTACTATATACATTGTGTCAGAACAATCAGTCCCACCATGTATAGTCCTTGGTTGGTGGTTGAGTCCCTGGGAGCTCTGAGGGTACTAGTTAGTTCATACTGTTGTTCATCCTAAGGGGCTGCAAACCCTTTAGCTCCATTGGTCCTTTCTCTAACTCCTTCATTGGGGACCCTGTACTCAGTTCAATGGATGACTGTGAGCCTCTACTTCTGTATTAGTCAGGTACTGTCAGAGCCTCTCAGGAGACAGCTATATTAGGCTGGCTTGTCTTTCCTCCAGTCTCTGCTCCATAGTTAGTCTCTGCAACTCCTTGTGTGGGTATTTTGTTCTCCTTTTAAGAAGGGATGAAATGTCCATATTTTGATCTTCCTTCTTCTTGAGTAAGATTTATTTTTTATTTGGATCAAGAAGTTTTAGTAAAGGAAGTAGCATTTGACATACCTCTTGAAGGATTATAGATTTTCCAGATAGAGAAGTTGAAAGAAAGCCATTTCTAGCTTTGAAAAAAAAAAGCATGAGTGTCATGTAGCAGCTTTTTCTTTTGGACATAACATGATGCTCTCTTGGGCTTTGCCCCTGATTGCCATAGCAACTAGAGCAGAACAATCAATGCTATCCAGGTCCATGGTAACAGTGCTGAAGATTGATCATTTGAGGGCAAACGACAGAGCCTTTTCTTGTTGTATGGGACCTTGATAACATTTTTCTTTTGTATCTCTTTAGCTGCTGGCTCCTGAGGTCAATTGACTCAGAAAGGACAGCAGTGGGCAAGTGGGTGTGCTGCTCCACCCTTGCAACCCTGATTTTCTTACAGATTTGGAACAGTAAAAGCAATAGTAATAGTTTTATAAGAAGATATTCTAAATGGGGGAAAAAGACATTCCCCGAAGCCATAAAGTTAATTCCGGTGACAGGGGTGGGTTACCCTGGTATGAGCTGTTGGTCAGAGAGATAAATGATGAAGGATATCACCATGGCTATTGCTTGTATAAAATGAAGTTCACAAAAAGGAAAAAAAGACAGATAAAGAGAGATGGGGTAGAGGAGCTGTACCTATGTTAAAAATTCTACAAGGCCAGTAGACTGAATTTCAGGTTTGTAGACAGTTTAAATGTCACAGACAAGAGATAAATCATCATGGCTAATTTTAGTCTGTCTATTGTCCACACCTGTGTCTGAACTAGCATCTTATGACTACATAAGCAGACCACCAGATCTCACCACACACACCAAAGCTAAGTGTGTCACCAATAGCATCCAAAACCTACAGCAAAGGTTGTCTTTGCTCTGCTGTAATCTACCCACCTCTCCCTCCCACCAATGGATTACAACTGAGATTTTTTTTCTGGAACTGATAAAATCTCATGTAACCATTTTTATGGCTGAAGATTTGGGACATTTGGGGAAACTCATTACTGGGCAATAGGTATTCATATTTGAATAAACTATCTCTTCTCACTTCGATGAATGTGCTGGCTTCAATGAAAATAGTCTCCATAGACTGGTATATGCTTGATATATATGCTTGAATGCTGGTCCTCAGTTTTTTGTTTTTTTTTTTTTTTTGAACTGTTTACAAAGGGTTAGGAGGTGTGGCCTTGTTGGAAAAGGTATGTCACTGGGGGTAGATTTTGAGGTTTCAAAAGCCCATGATATCCTCATTAGCTTTTTTCCTCTTGGCGTCTTGTTTGTCAATCAGGATGTAAGCTCTTAGCTACAGCTCCAGAATCATGCTAACTTACCTGCTACTATGGTCACCTTCGTGAGGGTCAGAGACTAACTCCCTGGACCTGTGAGCCCCAAATTAAATACTTTATTTTATAAGCTTCCTTGGTCATCTTTGTTTTGTCACAGCAATTGCAAAGAAACAAAAACAGTGTGAGAAGCGTTGGTTTTGTAAGCAGCTGCAAGCCAGCACCTACTGGGGAAGATGCCGCATACTCTGATTGCAGGTCATGGATAAATCAATCAGAGATTGGATTAAAGTATTCTTTCCTTCTGGCTAGCTTTCAAAGTGCTGAGATATGTTATGCAAACCACTGGAAGAGAATAGCTACCACCCATCTGACTCAGTACGGACCCTGTAGGATACACTATTATTGGAAAAGAGAATTTTTCAGTGTCACATAAAATAAACACCTGAGTGAGATGAAAGTAATCTGGAAAGGAATTCATTTTTTATAAAATTTATTAGACACTCCTAAACTAGGGTGTCAAGCAGCAGGCAGCACACATGGCCTGGATGGCTTCTGCCTTTTCCTTTTATCTCTAATTCAAGGGCTTGGGATGGGGGTTGGGGGTCTGCTATTCTTCAATGGCTGGGGTTAAGTATAACACTCTACTTACAATTAGCTAATTTAGAAAGTGACAAGAAGAGAAATAACTGAGGAGAATGCAGAATTAGCAATAATTAGAAATGTTAAGAAGTTTAACAATTTTCAGGAATTGCAAAGAAGCCAATTATAGCCAGTCAAACAGGGCTTATTTAACAAATAACTAATAAAAGGGACTTTCAGGGGGCAGAGTGGGTATCAGAGCATGCAGCATGAGTGGAAGCAGACTCACGACCATTACATCTTATTTTAAGAAAAATAAAAGGAATAAATATCTCATATCATTGAAGTTCCAGGCAAGATAAGCCAGGTAGTGCAACCATGACAGGCAAGTTTCTGATTAGGTTTAAGACCGTGTAGGAAAGCAACTGGTATTACTTTGAAGCCATGTGAATACATGTGAATGTACCTAGGATGGGTTACACAAAGGGTCTTAGTTAGGATTTCTATTGTTGTGATGAAATACCATGGCCAAAAGCAACTTGGGGATCAAATGAAACATTTCATGTTTTTGAGTTTACAAATCCATCACTTAGGGAAGCCATGGTAGGAACTTGGGGTGGGAACCCGGAAGGAGGAAATGATGCAGAGACCATGGCCAAGTGCTGCCTGCTCCTCATTTTTTAAAAAATTCTTTAATATTTTTTTTACAGTCCAGTCTTTATCCCCCTCTTGGTCAGCCCTGTGACTGCTTCTCATCCCATATCTCTTCTCTCATCTCCAAGAGAATGTCCCCACCCTCCACCCCCACCCTACCAGACCTCCCAACTCCCTGGGGCCTCAAGTCTCTTGAGAGTTTGGTGCATCTTCTCTGACTGAGTACAGACCCAGCAGTCCTCTGCTGTGTATGTGTTGGGGGCCTCATATCAGCTGGTGTTTGCTGCCTGGTTGGTGGCTCAGTGTCTGAGTAATCTCTAGGGTCCAGGTTAGTTGAGTCTGCTGGTCTTCCTATAGGGTCTCCCTCCTCCTCACCTTCCTTATACCCTGCTTTTTAATGCTATCTAGGACCACCCCTTCAGGGATGTCACCACTCCCTGTGGAATGCACCCAACCACAACGATCATCAATCCAGGAAATGCACCACAGCTTTGCCCATGAGCCAATCTCCCGGATCATTTTTCTCACTTGATGTTGCCACTTCCAAAATGTCTCTAGCTGTGTCAAGTTGACATAAAAGCTAGCCAGCACAGGAAGTCTGAAATTAACTTGGAAACCAGGAAGGACAGAGGGTAAGAAAAAGACTGGGTTGACATCTTTACGAAAGGGAAATGGGACGGTACATAAGAAAGCCAAAGGATGATTCTGGGAATCAGAATTATTTCAAGAAAGCAAGACTCACAGAAGCATTGACTATTCTGCAGCTCAAGTGCACACACCTGTCCAGGACAAAGTGCAATCATTGATCATACTCCAACTGACTTGCTACTGAGTATTATTTGCAGGTATAATAGATCCCAAGTAATGGGTTTCCCCAGGTCATCTAAATAAAGATAAAGGCTTTTCAGAAAATTATCATGGTAAAGAGTTTTCAATAGGAAAAAAAATAACAAAAGTTCGATAGAAAATCTTGACTAAATAAAAATAATTGTCTTAAACTCGGAGGAGGGATAATAGCAAGTAGAAGCATCGAGTAGGAGCCAAAAGGTAACAGAGTGGACAGTGGAGAGAATTCTTCACAGACAGTTAAAAACAAGTTACAAATGTCATGATCTGTATGCTCTTACGCACAGGAAGTGTTACTACAACATTCTCTTATTTCTTTCACGTATAACTGTTTGTTGTAACTTACTGTTCAAGGCTTGTATAATAAGCCAGAGATGACTATAGTCTATTATAATGGACCTGAGAGATTTCAAAAACCCTATTCGCATCTCAAACATTTAATATTATCCTTGTGGAGGAGATACTGACTTTACAAATGGACAATAGCTAAACTGTATACAAAATTAGATTATTATATTGTAGGCTGTGAAGTCAGGCAGAAGAATTCAAAACATACTGTCCAACCAATGTCATCTAATATCTGCTTCCGGTTACCTCATCCATAGCTTCTCCATTCCAAGCCTCTAGTACCAGCTCACATGTGGCACCTGACATAATGCTCAGTGACTTCGTTCTTTAGCTAGGCCCTACCACCTAAAGTTCCAAAACCCATCTACCTATTTCATTCCCCCAGCCTATGATGGGTGGTAATTGACCAATTCCTGAGATGGCCCCCATCTTTTCTATTATCTTAGAATAAAATTGACTTTTTTTAATTCTGTACTAATCTTTTCATATACTATGACTCCCTTGATGCCAAGTTGAAATCTCTTCAAGTCTTCCTAATTAGTCTTTTATACTTAATATTAACCAAGCTAAAACTGACCAGCAGTAACCATTGCATAGCCTGCCTCTAGGACAGACCTAAAATATAGAAATTAAGTACTCTGAGTTCTGGTTCCAACTTCCATAGTATCTCAGTATGTCAGTATCTTGACAAATTGTAGACAAGTTCTTTACTGTAATTTAGCATGCAGAATTGAAAGCAAGAGATGTTAATCTTTATCAAATTCTGATATTGATTATCCATCAACCTCCGGATAACTTGAGAATGAAGAAAAGAAATATGCAACTTTTATTTTTCTTAAATACATTTATATTGAAAAATAGTAAGAAATATTAAAGCTTTAAAATAGAATGGGTCTTTTTGCAGTGATATCATTTCCCCATGTGACACATGTTTCATGGTACTGGTTGAAATTTGAGACTTTCCTCACTCGTTTGAGGAAGTGTGTAGAACCATGATGTGGAGCATCTGGGCCTCTGAGCTCTACACTCTCATCTTTGGGTGGCTCTTACTTTTAGAATTCACTTTTCACACTTGAGAAACAATATGTTATTCCCATGAAATAGCTCAAAATATGAAGGATTTCTCGAAAATGGGGTTTGAGTGCATGTGAGTCCACGGACCTTGGGAAATGGATGGTGTACAGAGCTTCACGAGAGAAAGACATCATTATTCTCACTTTAACTACCAAGTTCTTAGTTATAGGCAGAATAAAAAATTATATTCTTAAAAGTTATTACACTCTTGTTACACATAAAAATCATCTCTAGAAGAAAAATTCCTAGAACTGTAAAGAATCCAGCAAAATGTTTCACAGAAATGCACTCAATTTTATCATGTCTTTTTTTTTAAAATCAGAAATGAAACTCATTCAGAGTATATGCTCTCAATATTTTATTTGATCCATCTACAGAAGATGGGAGATTTTTCCCATGAAAACAATTTTAACTTTGTTCAAGTAAAATTTTATAATCATAGATCATATCTACGGCTAGTTGAACCCTTCACAAGAACAACACTGAAACCTTTCCATTGCAAAAGTTTTAAAATGCCAATGTCCATAATATTTTTCTCTATGTTGTAAGAATAGTGTCCTTCACCCCTGTTCTTTGGTCTGAGTGACTCAGGGAATCAAATAATCCTTTTGATGACTCTGAAATATATCCTGAACTTACTCTGAAACAGTTATTGTTATATTTAATCTATTCATTAATTCATTTCGTATTATTAGTGTGAGGTTTTACAGTTCTCTTTCAGAAATTATATTTATATAAAAAATTAGAATTGTTCAGGTCTGAGAAAGACAATACAATGTATATGGTAGTATGAATTTATTATCTGGATTCTCAGTATCTTCTCTAGGGTAATACAGCACTAAGTAATCAAATACTAGTAGTTTATAAAGAGACTTACAAATATCCACACCACATGAGAAAGCATAGCTGCAGATAACCTACATCAATTTTAGATCTGGTCCTCAAATGATTCTAATTTAAATGCAAAAGAAAGTTTTAGTTTGAAAACTTTTAAATTTTATAGCTGTGCTTGAGCATCTACTGAACAACATTATTGCCTACATTTTACAAATGAGCACTTTAGGGTGTGAAGGAACTAAAATCCTTGCCCAATATCATATTGGAAATGACTACCAGAGCTGAGAAATGACCTGAGGCAGTCTGGCTACAGAATCAATGCTAGGATTTTCCAGAGTCTCCTGATGCTGGACAAGAAGTTATTTCTCTTCTCCAACAGTATGAGAATATTTTATTCTGTGTTCTTATGGATGAATTTCTTTAATAATACATAATTTCCCTACCTCAAAAGAACCCTTTATTCATTCTCTACAGGAGACCATGTAACAATACCGGTCTAGGTTATTCGGGTTCATCTTACCTTGTAAATATCATCAAGTACCATAGAACTCAACAGAACTACTAACGTGTCAGCCCAGTCTCATGGACTTGGGAAAGTCAGTCTCTTAACTCCTACGTGAGCAAGTTCCAGTTGGGCTGGTGAGCTGGGCGTCAGGTACTGTCTCTTTTATACCCAATTTCTCAGTAACGCCTGCTCATTCTCAGTTGTCTTCCAGTCCCTCGTATTCGTGAGAACTTCATCTGGTGTTAACCAAGTATCCCCTGTGGTTCATATAAACCATTCCACTCCACTATGGGCTGATCTCTCTCCTCGGGCTATGCAACCTTTGTCTTTCAAACAGATGAGTAGTTTTGTTCCTCATTTGGCATCTACCTCAGCCCTCAGAATAATTGCTCCCACCATCCATAGTCTCACAGGTGAGACTGTGATCATTTTCACAGCTTGTTTGAAGGTCTTTCATAATTTAATCAGTTTTGATGCTGAATAGTCTCTGACTCTCAGTCTCTGGTACTGGGGGGGCCATTACAAAGGCCCCATCTGCATACTGAGCTGTGGATTTTTCCTTCTGTTAAAGATGTGGCTTGTGGGGGTCTCTCTCTTATATTTATTACCTTTAACTCAGATTTCTTCCTATTGGATTCCTGTCAGAGGTCCAAGGTTTTGATACTGTGACACTTTAGTAAAAATCTAACTTTTATTCATTTTATCCTTTGGTCCCACAGCCATAAAAAGCAGTGGTTGGCAAGCCAGCATTTCCATCTCTTTTTAACCCTCTCTCTTTTCCAATTAATTGGCTAAGTTAGTGCTAAAGTGGAGGATGCCAGACATGCACATCTTTCTCATTGTGATTTTTCTCATTGAGAGGGAAGTTATCTTCGAGTGTCCACCTTGGCCTTGGTTACACCATCTTATTATATTTAGCATTAGTGTATAAAAGCATTAGCACACGTCGGCCATGACAGTTTACAGAGAGTTTTGTCGCATACATCCCATTCTTAGGGACTGTAATGTATACTTTAAACCTTTAACAGTTTCCAAGGTATCCTATGTTTTTTTGTGGCAGAACCCACACATTAAGAAAGTATGCTATTCTATACACATAGAAACCAGACACCTCAGGATCTCCTTAAGGATGTCCCATTCTCAAGTAAGTTAGCTATGGTAGCATGTTCTCTGTGTCATACATCTCGGAGAGCAAGCACCATCTAGAGCAAGGAGGTCCACCATCCCAGACCACACTGTAAAAAGTAGTATATCTATTTCCCTGCTAGTTCTCCTCCACCCTTATATAGATCAGGCTAAGGTTCAGAACTCAGCACCCACTGCAGGGGCCATTAGAGAACTCCTCCAAAACACACCTTTGGTTCTGTTAACAGCCTGTTTGGGTGCCAAAGGTATTGTGTTAACTTTTCTGGGGGGACATAAACAGATGTTTATTCATTCACTCTAGATCTAATAATAGACCAAAATAGTAATTCCATAAAATTTTAACTTGGCAAACTGATGAGTTTACATGAGTGTAGGTCACAGGAGTATGGGTGAAGGGTTGCTTATAGAAGCATGGATAATTCAGAAGCAAGTGTGGCACCAAAAAAGTTCATGCCTAGGTGATAAATTATGAAAGCTTCATCCAGAAACTCTTTGTATGACTTGCAGGCAGCTCTGTAAGTCATTCTAATAAATCCTCTTTCTAGATAGAGAGACTCATTCTATAAGTTTGGTTACTTGAGGCCTGACAAATGAAATGTAAAGTTCTTATTTTTTTATAAAATTATTTGTTTTTTATAATTTGGCGAAGATTCCGAGTTTTTGAACTTTAGCTATTCTAATTGAAAGACTTTAAAAATATTATGTGCTACTTGTTGAGCTGACAGAGCAAATTTTATAAACAGATTTTAATATTTATTCATTAGAACAAGGTTTACAGCAATTATGTAATTAGTAGAACATTCTAGTAGATGCCACTCTCTAAACAGAAAAATTTTAAAATGTAATTAAGGCAATGATGCACTATTTAAAATGAAAGTCTTTGCCCAATGGGAAAGGATATTTAATCACAGGTCTTAAATGTTCATGTAGTAAAAGGACACTAAGAACAAATCAATACTTAATAAAATATTGTTGTAGAAAAATCAATCACTAGTTTTATCTCATGTTATTGAATTAACCTTTAAGAATTTTTATAACCTTTATATTAATTTTAACTTAATTATTATGACCATATTAATTTTGAAACAACCATTTACAACATAATTTAATCTTAACATTGTTATTATTAGAAAATTTAGAAAACAATTTTAATGAGACCCCTGCACCGGCAACATTCCAGTCTCCCCATAGTACAGAAATTCCATCCAGCCCATCAGTTTGGGTGAAACAGACTTCTTTCAATGATTTTCACTTACAGCCTGATGCAAAGGCTTCTTTTTCACATATGATAACATAGAAAAGACAATCATGGTAGAAAGACCTGGAAGGTGGATTAGAGTAAAGTGAGGAAATCTACATTATATGCCTCTGATATGTGTTACAGGCATTCTTAGCCTTTCAGTTGGAAGATAGGGTACGCAATATATTACAGAGGATTTTATGACACAGTCACAGGGTATTAAGTCCCACACAGAGGCAGCAATACATGGCTAGTAAGGGAGCAATATAGACCAATACAATCTGTTGTAAACCTACCTCTCCACTCCATTGATCATCTGATTAGCTTTGTAGTGTGTTCAATTGTAAGGTTCAGTTTCTTTGAAGGAAAGTGTCTAAAGCTAGAATCCACAGATACAGTTTTTAAGGCCAACACTGCACAAAGTTAGCACACATAGCCTAGCATGGAAGCCCATCCCAGTTCCAAAGTCCCCGATGCTGGAGTTTCCATGAATACCCTACCATCAGGCCAGTCTTAGTGAGTTCAGAGTCTAGGCTGATACACAGTCAGACTCACGAACATCAATTTTGCTCATGCACCTTGCTAGTTTGTGTAGCCTTGTGTTCCAGGCTAGGAGCTGTCCACCAAGCTTTAGAAGATAGAGGGTAACTCTAGTAGACTCTGATAATTTATTCCCGATAAATATGCTGTCTATAGATACATAAATATGATACAACATTCAAAAGAAAACTTCCACCAACTGGATACTTATAACAATAGATACAGACAGGGATTTGAGAAAATTTAACACTCTTTCATGGAAAAAGAACTACCAACCAATTAGTTGTAGTATTGGCCCAGTCCAATAAAGGGCATATGTAAGGAGACCATAGCTAAGATCATATTTTCCTGTGAATGAATGAATGATTTTTCTTTAATATCAAGACAAGGACATCCGCTCCTGTCCCTTTCATTCATTACATTGTCACTTTGATATAATGTGGACTCTCTTAAGTAGAGCCATTGGCCAAGGGAGAGAAACAAAAAGCATGCCTGAATCCACATTCACCTACTGGACCATCTTGACGGCCCTTATTTTTCTTTTCCTAATAAGTAAGCAATTTATTTAATAATTAATTCTAGATAGTTTCTAAAGACTGACATGAAATCTCATTCTCAGTAATTAGTTTATTGACGTAGGAAACCGGAGCATTTGCCACTTACTGAGGTTCTGCTAATGTGCTTATTTCTTTGGATGTGTGTCCCTACATGATCTAGAGCTACTGGGTCACCAGTCTATTGTAAAATTAACCAGCCTAGAACGCTGATCCTTCTTATTACATCCTGTTCTTTCTTATTTTATCCCCAACTACAGCAAGCTCTTGTCAGATCTTGCCTTGGCTTTGCCCTTTCTGATTCTAAAATTATTCTGACAGCTAGTAAAGATGAAATTCTGCACCTCGTCTCCTTGTTCATGTTTTCTTATTCACTAATAATAACAACAGTTAAACAGCAAGAAAAATATACATGCATTTGAATCCTCCTTCCTCTTTAATCTTTAAATTGGTTCAAGGACACGGATAATCTTTTCATCCCAAAACAGGTTAAGGATGAGGACTTCAGAAGTTTGTTTTATTTCTCATGAGCCATGAAGGAAATGGCTGACAGAGTGGTCAATGATAAACTCAGAATTAGGTGAATATAATTTAATTGGCTGGTTTGGAGTTTAATCACTGGATCGGTCCAAACTGTTGGGACTGGATAAAGTCTTGAGTGACTAGGCATTGTTTGATGGGAGCATGGCTATATCAAAAGACCCCAATGTCTCAGGCCCATGATAATTCCCCAGATCTGATTTGGGGTGATGTCAAAGTCTTCTCCTATTCTGAGTACAAATGTTGACAGTGTGTGCAGAAACCACAGCTCCCATTCCCTGGATGTGTATAGCTCCCCTACAGAGACCTACCACTGAGACCAGCTATACCCTCTTCCATGTGCTATATGTAATAAAAGCACTGAATTTCTGGTTCGCTCTCCATCAAAATGATTACTGCCCAGCTGGTCCCAGATTTTCTGTATGTGTATTTCTGGTTTCTTTAGTGTATGTCATTTCTTCCTTCCCATATAGCCCCAGTCAGGTTTCTCAGACCAAGCTGTGCAGAATATGACACAAACCCTATATCGTTTGGCAATAAGCTTAATTTACAAGATAATATGAAGCAAGTCTAACCAAAAAAGTAAAAACAAGCAAGCAAACAATTCTTCTGATGGGAGAAAGATTAACTTTCTGTTGATGAGCTTAATATTTAATATAGTAAATAGAAATGTAACATGCTACACTTTTAGAAAGATCTTGAGGGGAAAATCATTATTTGTCATTGCCTTTCTGCAGAAATGAACATAAACATTTCCTCTTTATAAATCAAGGTTCAAAAGATGTTGCTTTGAACAAAGGCAGATTTGGTTACCAATGAAAATTCTTATTAAAACCAATATTTACCTAAAAGTTTGTAAAGCCTGTTAGTCCGTTTCTATTTCCATAATTTTGGAGCCTTTTCAAGATGTATGTTCTGTTTCTTTTCTAGTCTATCCACATCATTTCTGAAGTGTAAACATCTATTGGAAAAAAATAACAGAACAATTTGAAAAATAATTTCTCTCTAGTTTTGACAATTGATTTTAAAGGATGGAAAAGGAATGCCAAGACCCAGATGATCCGAGCTTGATCCCTGGGATCCATTTAGTGGAAGGAGAGAGTGAGTTCCTCAAAGTTTTCCTCTGACCCCAACATGCTCACCATACCAAGAGTAGACACACACACACACACACACACACACACACACAGAGAGAGAGAGAGAGAGAGAGACAGAGACAGAGACAGAGACAGAGACAGAGACAGAGAGACAGAGACACACAGAGACACAGAGAGAAACATTCACAATTAGTAAATAAACATTATAAAAGTTAACAACATTGTATATCCTATTTTCTCCCACATTTTAAAAACTAACATAGCACAACTTTATTTCCTCTTCAATAAACATTCCTTTGTAGCACCTCAAAGAATTGTATTAAGACCTGTTTAAATCTCTTCTATTATTTTTTAACAATATTATATCATGAAAGCAATATACAAAGATAAGCACTCATAAAGATGAGTCTAGCTTGTTTCATGTTGCTGTGCTAAACACCATGGCTAAAAGCAACATGGAGAGAAAGGAGGTTGTTGGGGTTATAGGTTATAGTCCATCATCCAAGGAAGCCAGGATAGGGGCTCAGGGCAAGAGCAGTGGTTGTGGTAGAACGGTGCTTAATGGCTTGCTTTCCATGGCTTGCTCAGCCTGCCTTCTTATACAACTCAGGACAACCTGTCCAGGTACTCCTCACACTCACAGTGGGCTAGGCCCTCCTACATCAAGCATTAATCAAGAAAATGCCCACAAGCATGCCCATCTAGTGGAATAAACTCCTCAAATGTAGTCCTCCTTTCCCAGATGACTCTAGTTTGTATCAAGTTTATAAAAGCTGACAAGCACAAAGACAAAACACACTCATAAAGCCATACATAAAATGCACAAAATATTACTACCAATCCTCCCCACAAGACTTTTTATGTTTCATTTAAACTTATCAGTTTTTAACTGTTGTCATTGTCATTCAAGTTGGACTTTAGATCTTTATGATTCTTTGATGGCACTAAGCAATCCTTATTTATTAATTCATTTGGCTGGATAGATGTAGACAGCAGTTAAGAACACTCACTGCTCTTCTGGAAGACCCATATTCAGATCTTAACATCTGTATTGGACAGCTCACAACTGCCCATAGTTCCAGGGGAAACAATGCTAACTTTTGACTTCTATAGGCATGAATATGCAAGTGTATACACACACACACACACACATACACACACACGCACACTTGTACTTATAAAGAAAGCTATGACTGTTAGTAAAAAGAAGGTAGAAAATGTACATTTCACCAAAGAGCTTAATCAAGAGATCCTTGAAAGATCTTAAATGAGGATAAAAGAGTTGTTGTACTTAGGCTTTACAGCTACGTAAGATTCTTGGTTGCTTCTCTTCCCCGGGTTGCTTGCATAGCACCTTTCAGTTATATAAGCTAGTCTACAGTGAGGAGGATTTCAGGCCAGATCTAGCTCAGATCCTTTTAGTCCTGTGTCTGAAATTCATGATGTCATCAATGATATGGACATCTGAGAGGCATCCAAAGGCAATGACAATCACCTGTATTGTTTTGGAATTCTCTTGAATTCCCCTAACAACAATTTGAAAAGGAGTTTCTCCTACCTGGTACTGAGAGTTTTATTATATTAGAAAACAAACAATCAAAAACAAAAACAAAACAAAGAACACTACCACAAGATATCTCTAAAGGGGCAGAAATAGCATTCACATCTCGGAGGTAACCAACAGCTACCAGTTTGGACATAAACCTAATCATCAGGAGGGAAATGATGCTGGATACTGGAAACCTAGTGAATTGCCCGTGACTAGTGATGCCATTGATCTTAGAGGAGAACATACTACCCTCACTTTACTAAACCAACACAATTCCCAACTACATTCTAAATACTTATTTTTATACCTACAGATAAGTGTAGATTACAACCCTCACTGAATAAACTTTTCTTTGCAATGGACAGACAATTACAGAAAAACGAAACAAACAAACAATACCAAAACACAAACAAAAAAGACACCTGGTCCAAAATACAGAGGACAGCTAATCACAGGGCACCCATCCCCAGTGGGTATATTTATGGTACAACTCCTGCATCTAATAGTAGGGATAATCTTTTTGTGCACAGTGTAAAGGTTGTCTTTGTATTATTCAAATGCTGATTTCTGTCCTGGCAAAAAGTTGAGTACAAGCTGAACTTTGGTGTTGTTATTTTTTATGAAGCATCACCTGTCTCAGTGTTTTGTAAACATTCTTCTCCATCACTTTCTAGTTGGTCAATAAAAAGTTGATCAGTCAATTAGCTGGGCAGAAAAGAATAGGACTTCCGATTAGAGTTGGGGGTGTGTGTCCCAGGGAGACCAGAGAGAGTCGGGGTGGGGGGAGAAAAGGAGAAATACTAGGACCACAAGGAACATACAGGAGAAGTAGCTGTGAGGCAGAAGGTCCAGGAGGAATCATGAGGAGCAGGTCACCAAATTCACCTTGAAGACACACATGGAACAGAACAAGCCAGGGCGAGACTCAGATTGCAGGTAACACGGCCTGTGCCTGGGAGGTAAATAGCTTAAAGTGTTAGAATAGCTCAGAACCTGCCAAGACTAGGCTTACAGCTCGTTAATAAAACTACTAGGGCTCTTTGTCTATTATTTGGGAGCTAGAACGGAATAAAGAGGGCGTAGAAAAGCCTTGAACTTTTGGGGGAGCAAAAAGGCTATAGCAACCCATCTGAAAATTCTACTGTACCTACTGATCAGGGAACATTTTAGAAAAGGGGATAAAGAATTTTAAGATCCAGGGGACCATGATATTTGCTGAGATTGTGTCTCCTAGAAATGGCAGGGAAGTTTCCTCCACAATGCCTCAACAATGTAGCTGCCTCAACAAGACCAATCAAGGTCAATAATAGTAGACATGTTAGCATGGAAACCAGGAATCTTATAGTGTATCACTCCCAGACAGCAAACTATAGGCAAGTAAAGATGGCTGAGAGAGGAGAAAGTTTTCCAGAAAGGAAATTTCCAGTTTTTTTATTCAACGTCAAAAGGCCGTTTTCAAAATCATCTACACTATAGTTTCAGCAGGTTTTGTCTATATATAACAATTAAAGAAGAGGAGTCCAGAAGGTTGGGGGAGGGAGCCATGAAGTCCTGGAAGGAGACTGAGAAAGGTGAAGGAACAGAGAGGAGTGACCTCTACTCAGGTGAACATTTTACAACATAGGAAAAAATATTCAGAATTAATTAAAGTATTAAAGTATAGTCTATTTTAAAATATTTTAATAGAGTTCAACATAGATATTAAGGATGAAGGAGAGATAGGGGGATGAAGAGAGGGCAAGAGTGAGAAAACACTAAAGGTGAACCAGTTACACACACTCATGTGGGTGTTAGCTTCTCAAGATAGAGTTACCTCTTGCTCACTTCTAACTCTGAGTGTTTACTTAACTGGGATTAATATCTTTACAATATTTTCAACTGGAATTTACATTCTAGCATGGAAAGGTATTTACTCTAATAAAGAAATAATGTGTGGACATAATCTGTTCCTGAGGGCTCATGGAGAAGATGGCGGATATGTAAAGAATGGAGAAGATATCAAGAGGTATGGTGATAATGGTAGCATAATCGTCTCATATAGCAAGCACCAATAACAGGTATTTGGAAGCTAGAGTATTTCTGGTATGTTTACAAGTGACCAGGTCTCTCAAACTGCATCATCTCTACCATTTATTCCTAGATAGTAAAACAATGTAACAACAGCAATCCCGTCCACATTCTCTCTTTAATTTTTAATATAATTTGATTTCTATATTGTCACAAAATGAACACTACCATATTAATGTGTACATCCAAAACAAAAATGATTTAGACCAGTTCCTCTAGATGTCTCCTTTTCACCCAAATCTTTTCCTACAGACAGAAGGGAGGACTTGTGATTTATTTGCTTGCTGATATGGAGTGGTCTTAAACAACAAATATGTTCTGACTTTTATCCTTCATTTAAGCCTCCAATATACTGAACAGGGGTTCTTTGGGTCTGAGCTGTATTCTTTTTCTCATTTTATCATAATACATTTTGCATTTTGACATCTCAGTTGCCTTACTCTCTAGATTTTCTTAATCTTTTAAAATTCAAGTTCGTTTCTAATACCTTTGGTTTATTTCATCAATAATTTTAAAAATAACTTTTTTATGACTATCCAACTTACGCTGATCACCTGACCCATCCATATTTGACTAGAATTCTGTTTCTATCCCAATGCAGATCCTCAGCATTAATTACTCCTCCATACCGGACTTTATTCCACGTTTCATTCAATCTGCCTCTATTGTGTCCCAGCTCTATATGGATTTCTGTACAATGTTCTCTTCTACTTCTCTGGCACATGCTATCCGCAGTCAGCATTAGTGCAGAGACCTATCACCATGTGATGTCTTTAATTGTACCTCCTTGATATTACTTCTGTATTTCTCCAATTTCAGGTGACATCACAAGAGCACCATCTTTCTGACTAAAAGTGCCCGACTGCTTTTAAAACGAGCTTCGCTTCTGTTTAAGTTTTCACAGTGAAACATGGGCATTCATACCCACTGAGCAACCTAGCGAGAAAATTCACTTTATTACCGTCACTAACTCTAACTACTATTCGTGGGTGACAGTGCCTTTCCCTTTTTATTCTAAGTGTATAGAATCATATTTACCCAAAAGACTTAGACCATTTGTTAATGACACATAAAACACTGGTGTAGTGAGAATGTTGGTTACTTATGAAACCCAGTTATGTTGTGTGAGTACGTTTTTTGTTTTAATCCCAAGTGTGAGATATGGGGCTGCTTCGGGATTGTCCAGAGCAGCTGACTATGATTTGTCTCATGCTCTGGCTGGGCTGTGATTCTGCTAGCTGAAGATTGTTTACATTTGGAATTCTGGAGAATTTTTCAAGGGTATAAAAATGTCTCCTGCTCCCCTCCTCCTCCTCCTCCTCCTCCTCCTCCTCCTCCTCCTCCTGCTCCTCCTCCTGCTCCCCTCCTGAAGTTCCCCTGCGTCTCCCCTACTTCTCCCCGTGCCCCCCTGCTCCTCCTCCTGCTCCCCCTCTTGCTCCCTCCATAGGTTCCTCCTCCTGCTTCTCTCCTACTCCCCCTGCTCCTCCTCCTGCTCCTTCTCCTGCTTCCCTCTTGCTCCCCGCCCTGTTCTCCCTCCATCTCCCCTTCCTCCTGCTCCCCCTCCTGCTGCTTCCCCTCCTGTCCCCCTCCTGCTGGTCCCTCTCCTGCTCCCCCCTCCTGCTGGTCCCT
This sequence comes from Hylomyscus alleni, assembly GCA_019843855.1. Lineage (NCBI taxonomy): Eukaryota > Metazoa > Chordata > Mammalia > Rodentia > Muridae > Hylomyscus > Hylomyscus alleni. The sequence goes on from JADRCC010577757.1 coordinate 19,971, forward strand.
TGTAGAGAGCCGTGCTAGTTCATAAACATCATTCGCCATTACAAGATGGCGATGGCCTTCAATGCCTACTCTAGTAAACAGGTTCAGTACGCATGTGTAAGTGATAATAACGTGCCAAGTCACTGCTCAACACAGGGCATCATATAATATTATGAGCAAGCAGCCAATCATGGGTGAACACACCACCTTAGGGTATATAAACAGTGCCTTTCTGGAGTTTGGGGTCTTCCTCCATCATTGTAATAAAGTTGCTGCAGAAGGATCCTAGTGTCCGTGTGCGTTCTTGCTGGCAAGATAAGTGCGCGGGCTACAGTCCCTCTCCTGCCACTTTGTCCTTTACTGGCTTGCTGATTGCTGGTTGGAGATAACCCTGATGAGGAAGATTAGACTTACCTCTAAGAACTTGACACCCCTAGTCAGTAGGAAGTCTGATTAGACATCTTTGCCTCCTTTCCCCCCATCCACCCCCGCTAAGCGTCTTTCTCACCTACCTAGTCTTGGGGGATTGGAGGGGATTGGGAAGGAGAAGGATGGTAGACATAAAAACCCAATAAAGTAGCCATAAGGTAAGGCTACAGACTAGCTATAACTTTGGTCTGTAAATATGCTTCCTCTGCAGACACCTTCTCTTTAGGATAATTAACTTTATTTTGCCTTTGAGATTCCTGTGATGACAGTAAAATTTAAAAAAAAAAATTGGTGTTGAGAGTATGGTTGCAAATCTCACCTTGTGTGACAAAGTTTAGAAGCTTCAACATCCATTTAGCCTATTGGTATTAATTGAGATATAATTGTATAAAGATGTCCTTGTTTTTCCTATAGGTTCTATCTTGGCTAACTGATGGAGACAAAAGATTCAGGACCTGATATCTAGTTATCAAACCTAATTAGGTTTAATAATGTTTAATGGTCATGGCCTAAAAATCCTATAAATTGGTGTTTGCATGTGAAACAAATTCAAGATGAATGAGACTAGAACATGATAATGATAGCTTTTTGGGCCCCACACCTTGAGTGGGCAGCATAGTGGAGCTGGCCTGGAGGCATGGGTTCAGGTGAGCTGCTCCAGAGGGCATGAGAGCAGGAGAGCTGACTCTGCCTCCTGCCAATGGTAGTAGCATAGAGTGGCCTAGCCAGAGAAGTATTGGAGGGCTGGCTTTGTTGGTGCAGATAAGGGAGAGCTGACTTGCTGACTAGCTCAGCTACTACCAAGGCCCAGATGCAGGGCTCTGAGTTGGCCCACCCCAAATCTATATCATCTGCAAATGATTGGGACATATGAAAGGGCCAGTTCTGCTGGCCCAAAACCGCAGGGTCTATGACACAGGGCAACAACAGGATAACCAGGAGGAGGCCCAGTGAGGATCCAATATTGATGATGTTACAGAAGCCAGAGATCTTAAGTCAGATCAATGACTCATTGGAATGGCATTTGCAATGAAGATATATGGACAAAGGGATATACTGTGGGATACACTGTGACGTATTACAGCTCCCATGATAAGATGTTTTCTATGCTTTGCTTTTTATTTGTGTGTGTGTGTGTGTGTGTGTGTGTGTGTGTGTGAGAGAGAGAGAGAGAGAGAGAGAGAGAGAGAGAGAGAGAGAAACAGAGAGAGAGAGACAGAGAGAGAGAAAGAGAGAGAGGTATGTGTATGTATGTGGGGTATATGTATGTGTGTTATTTGTGGGGGGAAGGTACAAGGGTAAAGAATGGATATGAGGGGATAGGGAGATGCATGGGATGGGATACATGTTATGAAACTCACAAAGAATCTATAAAAAGTTTCAAATCAAAAGATCACTTTTCTCTTACTTTGTGGTCTGAATTTAAAACCAATTTCAGGCTATTTTTGGTAGCTTGTAGATTTCCTAGGTGGTATGGCCCAGAGCCTAAACTCCCAAGAAGACAAGCTTACAGAATCTGCCTCAAGTAAATGGAACAAAGTGGGCCACCAAGGGCCCCCTGCTTTTTAAGGATATTGTCTAGATATTTTATGTACCTCTATTACAGGTGCAGATCTGAGTCTCTGCTGAAGTTGCTAGGCTCTGTTGTTCTGGGACAATGAATTGCACTAGGGACACATGGCTAGAAATAGAAAAAGAAAGATTCTATCAAGACAGGGAAGTGCTTTCAGTGATGGGAGTTAGCTGGAGAGTAGGGAAAAGACATCTGCTCCAAAACTGTTTGCCACAAGCCTCATTTCATTTTATAGGGCATTTATGTAACAGCTGCCTCCCTCACACACATTTGTATGCTGCTGGCTTTTCTTGAGCAGGTTCTGTTTGCCCTATGTAGTTGAAGTGGAGAAGGATTTAGAGCCGTTCTCTTTCAACTACTTTCTTTGTGTTGATTTTGATGTTTCCTTCTCCCATGGTCCCCTGAGAGCTGCGGCCTCAAACATTTTCTGCAAGAATAGAAAGGCGATGGCCAGTTAATGTTCTATGGCTACTTCCACGCTGATTGATGTTTGTTGTGGGAGGGTCTGGACTCCTGTGGGAGGTATCATCCCTAGGTGCTTGGTGCTTGGCTGGATAAGAAAGCCTGTTGAACCTGAGTCACTGAGTGTGAGTGTAGGCGTCCTTCTTCACGGCTTGTGTTCCGGGTTCCTATCTTCAGTCTGTGCCCCGACTTCCCTCAGTGATGGACTCTCACCTAGAAGTGCAAGCTGAAAGGAACCCCTTTTCCTCCCCTAAGTTGTTTTTATTTTTGAGATTGTATTCTAATTACATTTCCCCTTTTCTCCACTCGAACCTCTTTCAGAAACCTTTCCCCACTCACCTTCAAACTCATGGTCTTGTTTTTCATCAATAGTTATTGTGGCCGGGCGGTGGTGGCACACGCCTTTAATCCCAGCACTTGGGAGGCAGAGGCAGGCGGATTTCTGAGTTCGAGGCCAGCCTGGTCTACAGAGTGAGTTCCAGGACAGCCAGGGCTACACAGAGAAACCCTGTCTCGAAACCCCCCCCCAAAAAAAAAATAGTTATTGTGAGAGTCCAAACCTACTCCATCTTGGGACCTGCCTCCATCTTAAAAGAGAAAGAGCCTGAGAACTTGACTTGCACCTGAACCCAAGCTGCACCCAAGTACCAAGAAGGACCCCATGGCTTGTCATGGCTGGCTACTTCCCTGCAACGGCCAATCAAGATTTGTCTAATTGTTTGTGATTGTTCATGTGTTTGCTTGAGAGCACTCACCTGCTGCCTACCAATAGACATTCAATTAGATGCTTGTCAGGCCTTTTCACTGCTTGCCATTTCCTATAAAACCTTGTCCCACTGAGAGCTTGGGGCTTCACCCTCCCATCCTGCTGTGTCAGAGACAGGCAGTGAGGCCTAAGCTTGAACTTGAATAAAGACCCTAGTGCGATTGCATCTGAATGGGCTCCTTGGTAGTCTTTTGGGGTTCATGAACCAGGCACAACAATGGCATGCACATATGTATTTGTGTGTGTGTGTGTGTGTGTGTGTGTATGTAAGCGTGTGCACATGTGAGAGAGAGAGAGAGAGAGAGAGAGAGAGAGAGAGAGAGAGAGAGAGACTCACAATGTTTAATTAGGGTTGTCTATTTGAACATGCATGATAGGTGAAAGATTGCTACTGGAGATAGTACCTGCACCACTAAAACAAATGCCATTATCTTCCTTGGTTATTATTAATTGTAAATAGTTCCACATGGATGGGCAAAGCTTCCTGAGCTCTAATATCTTCCATAATGAATGTTGAGAATGTTGACAGGCTCATTCTTGTACAGGTAATCATAGCTACAGCGAGTGAGTGAGTATGTGGGCTTATCGCAGGTAGAAGACAGTGTTCTCTAGCATCCCTCCTCAATCTCTGGCTCTTAATCTATCTCTACTTGCTCTCCTTCTCTCTGATGTCTCCTGAAGCTTGGTGGGTCCCTGGATAGGACAGGGGGTAGATGAGATGTCCCATTTAGGGCCAAATACTCTATTGTCATTTCTTGTCTACATTTGGACCAGTTTCAAGTCTCTGACTATTTCTGCTCAGTCGATACAATCCACATTTTTAAAAAATGCCGGGTGGTGGTGGCGCACGCCTTTAATCCCAGCACCTGGGAGGCAGAGGCAGGCGGATTTCTGGGTTCGAGGCCAGCCTGGTCTACAGAGTGAGTTCCAGTACAGCCAGGGCTACACGGAGAAACCCTGTCTCGAAAAATCAAAAAAAAAAAAAAAATCCCCTGAGTGTATATACCTACAGATATGAACAGATAAACATTCACCCAGACCGGGAAGAGATGACAGATCAATAAGGGATTCCACTCAAGTCTAGTTTAGTGAACTGGTAAGTTTAATGAAGTTGCTAACAGGAGCACAGGTGATTCAAAGGCAGCTGCATTACCAAGATCCCATCCCTCATGACTGACAATGAAAGAAAGCTATATCCCTGGAGCTCACTGCCCAATTTGCCTGTAACTGGCCACAGGAGGAGTATCATTTCTGCAACTGTTTACTGTTCTTAAAGCTGCTGGGTGGGACATGCGTATCTATGAGTTCATAAGTTTCTGGGGCCTTTTAATTCCTGAGACTTATAAGCTTACCCCGTGTCTCCAGGAAGGAATGTAACTATTTAGAGATTAGAGATACACAATAGGACCTACAAAGATATGTTTAAAACACACTACTGTTTTAAGGAATTAAAGGTGGTTGAGCATGATGGAAATGATAGCTCTACTTCCAATATTTGGGAAGCTAAATCAGGAGATTTCCTATAAGTGTGGTGGCCATCCTGAGCTACATAGTAAGTTACAGGCCACACTAGACTAGAGAGAGAGAGAGAGAGAGAGAGAGAGAGAGAGAGTACACATAAATCTAAGAAGATTTACTTTACAATTTTTAAAAAATATATTAATTCTCAAATTTAATAGGAGTGTTAAAATATATAAATTCTCAAATTTAATAGAAATTTTAATATCTCTGAGACTCGAGTCAATTCAATAATGTTCATTGTTTTCATTAGATAACATTTTTATTTCCATGAAAAATAGTGTTTATGTCCTCACATGATTAAATAGCACCTGTTTTTTATTATCCAGTCCCTAAGGTCAGTAAACCTACTCAACTCAAGCGATGAACTTGGGAGTTCATCAGTCACTGTCAATGCCTGTGGCATTCAGAAATAGATTATACTTTATGGGCATGAAATATTACAGAAGAGTAGCATGGATTTCTTACCCCAGTAGCATAACCAGGAGATGTCAAAGAGAAGATGGACAACGTTTCTCTCACATCTGTTCCTTATATCATCATGGTAAAGTGACCCAGTGTCTAAAAAAGACAAGAGAAACCCCGTGTTATGAGACATTTCACCCTGGAGGAGAACTAAGTGATGTCTAGCCCCATCTGAAGTTCAATCCCTCACAGTTCACCCTGGGGAAACAATGAGCTTGTTAGGCTTATTTACAGAGCATGAGTAAGGGGTTATGTGCAGTAGCACAAGTGATCTTAAAGTAGCCATACTGGAAGCATGGATGCTGATTCCCTATCTATGACTACATAGACAAAGCCCTCATCCCTCAGTCCCCATCTATTCCCCCCTACTCTAATGTTTAGGGTAGAGTTGCATACAGTTAATGGGGAGAATGACTGGATAGAGTTGCGTCCAATTAATAGCAAGAACAACTGGATACTCGGGTAAGTTTAGGGTTCTTGGTGAATGATCCTCTCTACTTCTCCAATAGAATTGCCTAACATCAACAAGGCCAGCTGTGAAGATGTTGTGTTAGCAGACAGAGCTGAGTTCATGAAGATGGGTGCTGTTTGGCTCAAAGGATGGTCCTGCGGAGTCCAACCCACTCCTTGGGCTCTTACATTCTTCCTACCCTTGCTCTTCTGCAATAGTTCCTGAGCCTTCCAGGGAGCTGGATCCAGCTGCCTTTTCCACTGATGACAAAAGGGGAAATGAGGTCTTTCTTTCCCTTGCTTTATCTGATGTTCAGGCTGATTTCTAGGAGCAAGAGGCTTTGGGTTGACACAGTGGCTGTAGGCACAGTTGGCGTCTTCCCATCTACCACCACTGGCTGCTGGGGGAGGCTGTGGTTGGGTAAAACACTTCCACTTCTAGCATATCTTCTGTGGGAGCTAAATGTACTCTGTTTAGTCTAAGGAGATAATTACTCACCCCTGGGATGGTCTTGAGTTTCTGCATCTGCCCTGTGCTACCAACAATGCCTTCTGTGAATGGCTCTGAAAGTCTTAACGCCTTCCAGAAATTCGTTAGCAGATTTTTGGGATTTCTGTTGGATTTTGGAGTTTTGTTTGTTTTTGTTTTCTCTTAATAACATAGATTTAACACAAATCTTGCCACAGGCAGTTTAATAACCCAGATAGATTGCTTCCTTTGCTTTGCTTTGCTTTGCTTTGTTTTGCTTTCTCCAACTTTATGGATAGAGTTTACATTTAGATCTAAGTCACTTAGCACTGCCAAAGCCTTTCCTACTTTATAAAAAAATCTTACCCCCACAGAAAATGGCTCATAAAAGGCACTAATGCTCCATTACAATCTCAGGATCCTTGGCTAATCCAATTTTCTTAAACTCTGGTGTG
>JADRCC010577758.1:0-11943 GCA_019843855.1 Hylomyscus alleni
GTCATGACGTTGAAGGTAGCATAAGTAAAACCCTGAAGAAAACATTTAATGCATATTGGGTCATTTGGTAAAGGCTAGATGTGACTGTGACTGTGTTTCAACAGGCAATTACAATTAATAAGAGCAGTGACAGAGTTATGTTTCAAGAAATTATTTCTCCTATTCACAAGTCTGTGCCGTTGTTTGTGCCAAGTATATAGACTCGTGGATATTTTTATCTGAGCAATAAAAATCCAACTGTTACATAAGTGATATTTTAAAAGTAATTTGTTGTTTTTGGATGGTTTTTGCATTTATAGCAAAGCTCGAAAGGTAGCAAGAACATTCCTATGTAACTTCCACCCAGTTTCTGCTATTTTTACTGATAAGGGATATTGTATTTATGAGTCTATCAAATCGATGCTATGTAGTGGATAGTATTTTTGCCAGAGCCTATGTTTTGAAAGGCTTAAAAGAGTGAGAGGGAGAGCTACAAATATATGCAATGTGAACTTGAAGGAAGGAGTCCATAGAAAAGACAAACCAAGAGAGGCTGCATTAAAGAGTAACGTGTAGAAGAATTTTGAATCACACAGATGCTGATCATATGCCTGTCTGTGAGGCAGCTCCCTAGAAAATCTTACTCTTGAGATTGTTTTCTTGCCTTCAGGAGATGTTTTAGGATATAACTAAAATCTAAGAAGTAAAAAGTGTGTCAGAAGAATATAAACACTGACCTCCCTTTTCCAAAGTGACATTCTCCAATGTCTATAAATGCTATTGATTTCAAATTGTGAATTATTTTGCTTCTGAACACACCATGTAGAATTATTCCAGTGCTGCTTTGTGAGCTTGTAATCATTGATTGTAGCATTAGACACTCCATAAATGTGCTACTGTGAATAATGGAACTTGTTAGCATATTGTTTGCCTACAGTCTGTAGTTCCTGGTTCATGTTGTCAACCTCAAACCTGCTTCTGACATTCTATTCCTGCTAGATGTTAGAAATATTCTCCTTTCATGGGGGCTAGGAAGTTTTAAATTTCCTGGCAAAATCGTATTTCTAAAGCTTCCATATAACGCTTGAGCATTCAGTGAATATGAACACTATGAGAATTCTGATTACATTTTGCCATTTATCAATAGATGATCTATAACACAAGTCAATCTATGTGGCGCTGCATCCCACCTGTAATTATCTATCCATTACTCCTGTTAACTTTCTTATTGCATCTAGGAAAATGAACAGCAATGTTCCAAAAAATATACACCTTTTGTTCTCCTTATTTACACTGAGTTTCAGGTCTTCTTGAAAAGTTTGAAGAACTGTGTTATAATTTGATAATCTATAACTTGGTCAACTTCTTCCCAATTACAGAGACTTCTATGGTGGAACAAAACCCTATCAGATAGTTAATTTTGGCAAAGCTTATGAAAAATGTCTCCCTTTGAGGAGGGAAAATCATGTTGTACCATACTCAGAACATCTGCCATGCCCACGGCCCAAATCTAAGTGGTCAGATGTTATTTGGAGTTATTCTATGGATTTTAAATGTCTGAGTGATGAAATAACTATGACTGGACTAAGAAGTAAAAGACCTTCCACAAATGAAGAGAAACAAATGCATCACAATTTGCTTAGATATGAGTGTTTCCTATGATGAAATATTCCTTTCCTAGCAAGTTGGGCCTGATTAAAAAATAAAAAGCTTATGCATGCTTAAGTTAGCTAACTGCCATTTGGCAGCAAGTTGAGTTAGCCTGGGTTCCATGCATGCCAACCTTCCTAGACATCAATGCCAATCAACAAAATAATGACCTCATTTTGACAAGGGACTGAAATTTCATCAGAAAGCATAATGGGTTGTAAAAGTGATATAGAGCAATACTTTTTCATCACAAATACATGGCGCAGTTGACAAAATTGTAAGCCAAATAGTCTTTAATGATTGAATTGGGAAGATGAACTTACGATCATCAGGTCTTAATAAGTATAACACCCTGGAGCATTTACTCTCCTGTTATGTAGAGATAAAGATATACTGATTTATCAATTTGAACATAAAACACAGAAACTCTTATTATATGTTCACAATATAGATGGTCGTTTAGTGACAGCTTTGAAATTTGGCTCTGAGGCCTCACTTAGCTTACCAATCTGGAGAGGGTCGAACTGTTTTTGTGGCTGACTGCAACTGTGCTTTTCTGCATAGTGTACTATTTAACATGATTTGCTAATTCATAAAGTTAATTTAAACGTACAGTCCAGCCATGGTATCTCCTTTTAAATTTTGCCAGCTTGGTAGTCCATGTCTCCTCACTCCTAAGCAGTCAGTGAGTTACTGAGGGTGATCTTACAGGGTTGGGTAAGATTATCTGTGCCATTTCAAACATCATTGACTCCAAAAAAAAAAAAATTTCATGGAAATTGAAACAATAAATGGGCCTAAAGCATCCCGAGACTCACTCTTTATGGGTCATGTAGTCAGTGTAGGTGTACCTCCTGTTGTACTGCAAACAAAGATGCTTAGTCCTCCTGTTCACCTTTGTCATTCGAGCTCCCAGATTTATTTCTTACTTGTAAATGGCAGATAACTTTATGTATCTCAGGATGAAGTCTTTGAAATACTATGACCATCTGAAGATAACTGAGAAATGGTTCTAAGTAGGCAATACAACGGGCTCTGTACTGTTTCTTGTTTGTTTGTTTGTTTTTTTTATGTTTTTTTCTCATTTTTCTATGTTTATGTTTTTATTTTCCCCTATACTATGACTGTCATGGCTTGGATAAGAATGGTCCCCAAAGGCTCATATATTTTAATGCTTGGTCATCAAGAGTGGCACTACTTGAGAGGGATTACGAGCTGTGACTTTGTTGAAGGAGGTGCTGGGGTCGGTTTTGGTGTTTCAGAAGCCCACATCAGAACCAGTGACTCTCTCTGTCTTTCTACAGTCTGTGGATCCACATACAGAATTCTAAGCTACTTCTCTAGCACCACGTGTTCCTAAATCGTTAAGCTCCCCACATTGATAGCAATGGACTAAACTTTGGACACTGTAAGCAAACCAAAATTAAGTGGTTTTCTTTGTAAGACATGGTCATCATGTCTCTTCACAGCAAAAGAACGCTAAGACGGTAGCTTCCACACATTACAGTGGAATTAACGCTAATCCTAGTCAAGGGAGAGTATATCTTCTTTACCTACTATTGCCTAGAATTTCCCATTGAGTAGATTCCCATGATCCTGCTTTAGACTTATTATTATCACATATTTGCTTATCCTCTCTTCTTTCCTGTGTGTGTGTGTGTGTGTGTGTGTATGTATTTGTTTGTGTGAGTGTTCATACACATATCAGACTTAATTTGTTCAACATAATTTTGCTTTGTATGTGTCTGTATTGTTGCATGAATCAGATAATTTCCTGTTGATGCTAGTCATTTTCTTGTATTAATTACCTAAGAGTTGTTCATATTCAAGTATATCTGAGTTGTTTCCAGATTTAAGCTGGCATGAATAAGCTGCCGCGAACATTTTTTGGTGGATATTCTTTTCAATCTTGATTTCACTGCTCTTAGGTAAACATCTCAGAAAGAAGTTGTTGGAATAAAGGCATAGATGGATTTTTATTTATTTATTTTGGGAAACCAATAAACATCTATGCTAACTGAGTCTGTCATTTTATACTCTTACCTGTCAGTAGTGTACAAGAATTCCCTATTTTTGTCAACATTGAATGCTCATAATATTGTCTATTTAACAATTCTAGGAATGTGAGGTTCTGTCCAACTGCAGTCTTAATATATATTCCTGTGATATAGAGCATTTTAAATGTATTTAAGTTTACTTTTTAAAACTATCTGTTCAAATTTTCTGCTGCCCTGATTTTCACACATTTTAATTGCTGATTTATAGTATTTCATTATGCATTTTGAAGAAGTTATTAATAGTATTATGACACATATATTTTTCTAAATTTTGACTTCTTGATATAGTCTCTTAATAATGTCTTTAAATCTATTAACACTTTTATTATCATTTTCAATTTTTTTTCCTCACTCCGATTTGCAAAAACCTTCTGATTGTGTTTTTCTACAACTTTCTGGTTTCAGGATTTGCTTTTTGGATTGCAGCCCATCTTAAACTCTCTAAACTGCGTAACTTTTTGAACAAAATGAAATAGATGTTGTGTTCTACATTCATTATGTATGTCCGTTATGATGTATGGTATGGCAAAGCATAGATGCATACAGATGTCACAATCAAATTGTGGCATTTGCCATTTCTATCTCCTTAAACTTGTTTTAAACTTTCGAATAGCACATTGTCATCAAGTGCGTTGAATTCAGAGTAACATTGGAGTGCATGCACGTAATGTGTTCCTATGCAGCAGGGGGCTTAGTACCACTATCCTCTTATATTAGGAAGTCCAGATACTCTTCTAGTTGCTCATAGAGTGTATAATAGGTCACAGTGACTAGTAGTCACCTCACTGTGATACAGAGCCCTGAAGGACATTTAGTCTGCACCTCAGTCTTTGCTGTCTCACTACCCCTGTACTCCTCACATTCTCAGTGTATAAGTAGCAGCCATTTAATGGGACACAGTCAAAAGAATGACATGTGATTAACAATGCCTTGGGTGAACCATGAGAGAGGTTCCAGGGAAAAAAAGAAAAAGGCAGAGAGACTTTTAGCTCAAGTGCACTTTGTTCCCTGGATTGTTCTTGGATTTGATTTCGGTGCCTCCTGCAACAAACATTTGCATTCAACTTGTAAGGCATCTTTATTCTTGATGGAAGTGTAGAACTGAATCTGGTGAGAGTATCTGCTGAGTGGTGTCCTCAGTGTACCCGAGTCTGGATATGACTTTCTGCCTTGCTTTTGTGCTTTCCTAGATATAATCTACAGTATGTACCAAGCAATTGTGTTTAAATTGGTCTGTCTCGAGAAAGATCTGGGAAAAGGCTACACTGTTAGTATTTAGTATGTGCTTATGTTGGTGTTTACATGTTTTGGTTTTTTAAATCATTTTTTTTTTCTGAACTCAAACAACCTTTCTTGTGTCATGGCTTTCTTTGTTACATCTGTGTACAAAAGTATGCTGAAACTCAAGTCAAGTTGCCTACAGCATTAGACTGTACTCTGTCCCATTCTTTACGGTTTTCAAATCTCAAGGCTTGCAGACAGACCTGCATAAGTTGATGAAATATCAACATCATCTATGAAAGACAACGAACCATATTTATCATTCTGTATCAACCTATTTCACTTAATATAACAGCATCCATTTTCTTACACTTTTCTGCAAATGAAAGAATACTAGCTTTTAGTGGGAGAATAGCATTCTATTGAGTACAGCCTTCACATCTTTTTTCATTCGTCCAGTGATGGACATAAATATTGTAAACATTGCCTCAGTGTCATAGTTATTATGATTAGTGTGACCTTGTGACTAAGACATATCCTTATATACACTTTTGAGACTATGTGCCTCAATCTGGGAGAGCTATCCTCAAATAAGAGATATAGTCTTTGCTTTCCCATAAACCCCCATATTGTTCCACATGGTGGCTATACTGAACCATAATGAACACAAATTCTTTTTCATACATGCATGGGCCGACATCAGTTTTGTTTGCCTTTGTTAAGCCATCCTAAGTGTGTTCAAACAGTATTTTATCATGTCTCTAATTTTTAACCCCTTGTATCTACGGGCCCTGAACTCATTGTTATAAAAGTATAGTTTTATAAATTTGAGTTTTATATGGTTTATGACTTATATGTTTTGTCCACTTCAATTGAATTATTTCTGTGGTCTAGTTTCCTACTTATTCTGTATGTTAATACTTTATCAAATGAATAGTTTGCAAAAATAATTTCCATGCTATAGGTTGTCTCCATATTTTCTCATGTTTCTTCTAATATTCTTTTATTCTTCATTTTCTTGGAGATAATCCCATTTTTCTCTTTCCTGCTACTCTTTATATGATTTGGGAATTTTGTCTGAAACATTCATTGTCTATGCTCCTATCTAAGGAATTTTCCTTGATTTATTCTAATATTTTCAAAATTTCAAGTCTTATGTTTGGGTATTTGATTCATGTTATGTTGAGTTTTACACCAGGAGGAGGTAAGGATCCCACACCACTTAGTAAAATAATCACTTTTCTTCTCATACTGAACTAACTTGGTGTTCAAAATCAGTTGTTTTCATCCCAAGACTGCTTCAGAACTCCATCCTACCCACTCCTTTAGGATATGCTCTAATGCAATTATAGTGAATTCTGGAGATTTAGACATGTCCTAAAGTGAAATAGTATCCTTGAATTCTATTGACTTCTGCCTTTTTGTTTTTTGGCTATTCTAAATCCTTTGAATTTCTGGAGAACTCTTAGAAACAGCAAGTTGGTTTATACAAAGGAAACTTTCAAGAATCGTGTTGTGGGTTATGTTGAATCTGTAGATTAGTTTGGAGAAATCCGTCTTCTCAACAGAACAGAGCTTTCCAATCCACAAATGTTGTGATGTTCACTTTGACGTAATCCAAATCACCAGGAAAGAGTGTGTATTTGTGGGACTTTTTTGTTCAAATTGGGTTGTGGGCAGGAACATCTATAGAGAGGTGCTTTGATTTTTTTTTTTTTTTTTTTTTTTTTTTTTTTTTAGTTGATATAGGAATACCCAACCTGACAGCGCCAGGTGTTCTGCCCTTGATTATTTTAAGGGTAAAGCAAGATAGCAATGCACCACACATGAACTTTTTTTCTGTCCTCTCTTGACTACAGACTGGATGTTATCAGCTGCTTTAACTCCTTCCTATTTTGACTTTCCCACAATGGACTATTACCCGGAAATGAAAGCAAAAATAAGCCCTTTCTCCCTTAAGTTGCTTTGAGTCGAAGTATTGTATTGTAGCCACAGAGATCCAGAGAGGACAGCTGTCTTGATTCTTTCTTAGGATTGTGGTTTTACCTTTAGGAATTTCAGAAAATTTCAAAAGTATACTCTTATTTTTTTATATTGTAAATATTATTTTACATTTTAACTTTCATATTTTTGTTAGTGTATAAAGAAGGATAGAGCATGTGATACATGGGAAATATTAAAATATACTCAAAAAACAATCTTTCCTTTAATTATAATTTAGCTATAGGCTTCTCATAAATGCCTTTGGTCAAATTGAAAGAGTCTTCATTTATTATTTTTTGTTGATAAACTATCACAGATACATTTTTAATTTTACTAAGTTTCCTTTTTGTATCCTTTTCAGACACATTTTTCTTCTGTTATGTGGAAAATTAGATAAATTGAGAGGCTAATATTAAATCAACCTTACATTCCTGGGATAAGCTTGTAACCATGGTGTTTTATGTTTTTAAATATCCCTGAATGTAATTTTCTTGTTTTATTAAATTTTTTAGGTTATTCATATGTCATTGGGCTAAATTTTATTTTTTAATATATCTGTTGGATTTTTTTATTACAGAAATATAATAGCCATATAAAATCCATTGAGCTTCCCCTTCTCTTGCTAGAATTTATGTAAGATTAGTGTTCTTTCTTCCTTGCATGTAGTTAAAATTACTAATGAAATCATGAGTCTTTAGTTTGGTCTGTTACAATGTTTTGTTTTCCAGTATGAACTCAATTTCTGTACCAGTTGTGGATCTCTGTTTTCAATTTCAATTTTCTACAGTTTGTTGTGTCAACTTTAATCAGTTATAGTTTGCCCCTCTTTTGTCACTTGGTGGATTTATTGCATAAGATAGTCATTCTGTATTATCCTTTTCATTTGTTTAGAGTTTGTATTGATGGCATTCCCTTTTAAACAACTTAATCTTTGCTTGTCATAATGCAGTCACCTTACATCAATTATCTGGCTCCATTCCACCTGGTTCTAAATTAGGTGCCTTCGAAGTGCTTGTCCATTCAGTGATCATTCAAGTAGCTACTGGTTGCAGCCACCCATTGCCCTGCAGAGGGTTTTCAACCTTCTGTCAACCCAGAAACATGAGCATCTTGGGATTCACCGACACATATAACTTCTGTGAGGTTAGTGCTGTGTAGGCATCTTCTGATCCAGAGAGAAGGGTGTCCCCGTCATGGCAGATGTTAGCGTGGCTTTACACAGGATGAGAGTCCTTTACGACATACTCTAGGAACTTCTAACGTACTGCACTGTTAAATTCTTCCCCCTTTCCTAATGCCTGGATCATGTGCTCTAACATATTCATGCTGCCGATTCCTCCAGTATTTATGGTACTCGATAAAGGCTAACTTCATCCATGACAATGAAATATTCTGAGACCGATGAGACCTGGTGAAGGGTTGGGTGGGTAGGTACTTTCCTCTTTGCCATCACGTGAACTCTCTATGTTCTGAGAAAACAGAACACACACACTACTCCTTTTTAACTCTGAGTCTAATGGAAAATTCTAATGTTTCTTATCAGACCAGAAAGATATTTAGAATCTGAACAAAGGCTACATATACACAGGTATATTCATCAGTAGTATATGTTCTCTTTACCTTTTTCTTAGAAATATCTTTATTAATAAGTTATATTAATTTATTAACATCTATTTGTTTCTCTTGAAACAGCAATATTTTTACTTAGCTTCTTCATTTCTCTTTTGGGTAGCCTGGTTGAAGCCTGCTTATCGTAAGGCCAGATAGTATGTTAAAGAATTTCTTTAAAATGGCATGTGTCATGAGATTAAGGAGAGGGTCTAGCTGGTAAAGAGTTTGCTATATAAACATAAGGCTCCAAGGTGGATCTCTGTTACCCATCAAAGAGCAGGCATGGTAACAAAGGCTTAGAACCAGTGCTGGGGAGGCAGGGACAGGAGGACCTGTCTCTGAAGCTGGCTGCCCAGCTAGTCTAGTGAAATTGGTGAGTTTCTTTCCTGTAACTAAGGTGGAAAATAATTGAAGGCGACACCTGATGACCTCTGACCTTCCTATGCATGCACACACAAATTCATGCGTGCTTGAGGACACAGACAAACACATACACACGAACTCGCACACTCGATCACATGCACATTAAGTAAGGTACCACACAACAATGAGTGCTGTAATTGAAGGAAGAAAGTCATTTGGCCTCTTGCCCACCGAGCAGTGTCTCAGCCCTCCAGAGCCTGTTGTTTTCCCATCCTGTGGCTGCTGGCCTTTGCTGTTAAGTGTTTCCCAAGCCTGACATGCCCTTTACCAATTCTGCAAGGGTTCTTGCCTTGGACTCAGCTCCAGCCTGAGTCACATTTACCTTAGTTAGCAACCCTGGCTATTTATCTTTGCAGAGCCCAACTAGGCTCTGCATCCATCCCCCGAAAGCCTTCCTGTACTAGCTCAGTCTCCCTGCCTGTGCCTCAGCCCGTGCTGTGCATCATACAATGGGACATCGTTCATGTGTTGCTTGTATTTTCATCTTTTTTTCCCCCTCATCCTTGCATGTTGGTTTGAGAGTACCTCGTCTGTTGTCTTTTACAAACCAGTTCTTTGCTATTTCCATATTTTTTTTATTCAATTGAAATTAAGGGGAAAGGTTTATTTTCAATAAATCCAGAAAAAAAAAGCTACTCAGGAGATTCCATTCTTACCAAGGTTAGTCGTCTAATTGAGCCAAAGAGCTAGGTACCTCTCTGAGAGCTGTCTAGCCCACAGAAGAGAACAAACCACAGAGCCCCTGCTGTCGGCCGACTGTGCAGAATACAGTGTTATCACAGTACACAGAGATTTGCACATCACTGACAAGTGAAAAGAAAATTCATTCCTAGGAATGATAGGAAAGGTTTACACTGCAGCATGTAAACGTGGCATGGACAAGCTGGCCAGGAAGCCACCCTCCGAGAAAACAGTAGGAAGTGCCGAGAGGAAAGAAGTCCCAGCCTTTCACAGAAAGACATGCTGCAGACCTAGTGGATGCGGAACTCTTCTTGCTACTCGTTCTCAGCAAGATGCTCACTTCCACTTATCCTGCGTTCTCCCATGGGTAAAGTGTAATTCCGATCAGCAGCATTTGCTCTCATGATAGTCTTCCTTTCTCCTCTGCAGTCAACCATTTCTGCATATCCGTTTAAGGGTGACTTTCCATGGAGTGTGATAATATTTGCTCACAGGAGAAATGCCTGCTGCACCAAGACCCACAACACTCTCTTGCTCCATAGCGTCCATTATTTTTGTTTGTTTGTTTGTAATAGTCTAGCTGTTTAAATGTAATAGTTATACATTCAGCATTTACAGGCCAACAACGTCATCAGCAGATCTTATGAGGGAGGGAAGCATATGGCTGTTGAGAACTAAATGCTGAGAAATAAAGGAAACCCTCTATATATGCAATGCTAGCAATGGGTTTGACTGTGGCCCTGACCACACATTGTGTTTATTATCATGACACATTACTTGACCACACAATGCTGCCTCCCTTACAGGCACAGCTGTTAACCTTCATGAGCCTCAGTGTCAGCATCTGTAAAATGGAAATAATGCTTCTGTGCCTGCTATCGATGCTGTGAGCATACAAATAGCGTGGACGGTTTTCTCACCACCTGATCCCAAACCATCTCAATTTCAGTTTAGCCCTAACTTTATACCACCTCAATCTTTTAAATTACTTTTTTTTCATTATTTAAGAGTCCACAGTTTGAATATTGTAAAAGTTTCACCAAGTTTTACTCCCTGCAGTGGAGAAACACTGTCTTCTTAATAGTGGTGGCTAACAGAATACACTGCTGAAGAGCCACCTGGAGATACATGTAAGAGCTCTGTCCAAAGAAAAGACAAACGCTATCTGAAATGCACAAACCACTTATAGTTTTCCTTGATAGCTCAACTCTGCCTTGAAATATGGGTTATTTCAAGGTAAAAATGTTCCTAAATGTTTAAGGTAGATTTTTTTAAAAAAAAGATATATACTGTGAGAAGGATGTAAAACCAATAGCTCAAGTACGGCTCATTTTGCAGCTGCAGAGTATCTTATATATTAGAAAGACACTAACCTGAATTAGTTCACAAATTTTTTCATTTGTGTTTGTGAAGAAAGGATGTTGTCTGTTGGCTGGTCCCACGTGAAATACAGACACTAAGAAATAGCAAAGGTGTACTTATTTCAGTAATCCACATTCCTAAGGCTATGACTTGCCTCTGTGTAAACATGTCTACACACTGGATTTCTTTTTAAATCTGCATGTCCTCCCTGGCTGTATTGAAGAACGAACGTGCTTACTGTACTGTTTCATTAAACTGCTCTGTTATCAGGTAATTGTTTAAACATAATGCCGTTGCACTATCAAAAGGAAAGGTGAGCTAATGGCATTTGCAAATGTCAGGGATTATCTTAACACTTTTATTATAGTTTATAAAAAGTAGGTTCGGGGCATTTCATGGCAATTATTTCTCCAGAAATTGGTTATTTAAATAAATTGCTAATTATCTGAAGATGACAGTATTGAAAAAGAATGCTACTAATGAATTGTTTAATAAGTGTAGCTTGTGGTGGCCACCTACAGGTGGAAAATAGAACATACAGAAGGGGCCTAGTCTCTGCTCTGCTTTCTTTTGTGGTAACAGTTACAAAGACTTGGAACGCCTCACCCTAAGGATTCCACACTGTAAGGAGTTTCCAAGATACTCCCTAGTGATGGCTTTTGTTTTAAGTCAGATTTCACTTGTCTTTTAAAATGTCATTTTTCTTGTTGTTCTTTGATATAATTATTACCGTTTTTAACTCCTATGATGTTATAATGTCACATCTCAACCGAGGTACTTCTCAGGTGAAAGAGAATGCCATTCATAATCACATCAGACAATTATGAATCAGCACAGGTATAATAAACAGGTACTCTCCTGGGAAAACTGGGCCATATGGTCACTCTCACAGCAATTATGAACTGTGCTAGCTCTAATTTAATTCCTATTCAACAATTAATTCATTGTTAATATTCTTGGTTTATCATACCTGGGT
>JADRCC010577759.1:0-24851 GCA_019843855.1 Hylomyscus alleni
AATAAATTGTTATATATTCATTAATAAAAATAAATTACTTTTCCTCATTGAATTAAAATGTAAACTTACTTCTATATTATTTTTATAGATGATATATATTCTATTACTTGAATTTAATTCACTTTGAAGTTAATTCAGTTTTAATTCATTTTGTAGTTACATTGGTTATAAGAAAAAAATTAACACCAGATAAACACAATTTCCAATAATATTTGTTCTTCATTGCTTTGCTTTTTCAATTGAATTTTGAGTTTACTAATTAATAACGGATTCTGGGAAAAATACTCAGGAATATTCAGTGGAATTTAATTAGATTATGTTGTGTTTTTAGAATTTGTTTCTTGAAATTAAATCTTTTGGTTAGAAACATTATATAATTCTTTATTTCTTCTAATAATTTTGATGGCCTTGAGAATTGATCATTTTCTGCCAAATTTTAGACATTTTCAGTATATTTCTCCATAGTTTGCTTCTGTTTCCTTTTGTACTTATAATAATCTTTATAGGTAGTCTTTTCTTCATTTAGAAGATGTTTGTATTATCTTTGCTTCTTTATGCCAGGCTTTGGCTGTGAAGCCTAAGCTACCCTAAACTATCTACACAGCCCAGACTGGCCATGAGATCTGCCTGGAGAATTCACTTCTGAATTGATGGAGTTATGTCTATATATTGTTAAGCCAGGTTTGTGTTCACCTCGTACTCCTGCATCATGAAAGGATTTTCCTACACAGTTAAATATTTAAATGATTCTGCTATATTCCTTAATTTGTAATAATCCCATCGTCATAAATAAATAAAATAATTTTCATAATATTTTCCAAAATTTATAAAATTGTTACTTATCACAAATCATAATAGATAGGATAAATATTACTTGTCATTTCATGTACTTCATATTAAAAAGCCTTGATCTTTAAAGATGTTGTCTGGTGTTGTCTACTGAGCTTTGAAAGTAACTTTACTCTGTTCAGCTAGTTTTCTTCTTTTTTATTTGACTTAACATTTAATTATAAAAGTGCATTATATCATGTGGCACTTTACATTCTATTATTAAATTAATTCATTTTCTTCTACCATTTTTAGAAATGAAGTTCCTGGAAAAAAAAAGCTAAGTTATTACATTATGTACTTTTGATAAGTTGTTAGGGTACTGCACTAATACATCTTTTGCTGTGTTCTCTTTTTGTATTTAGAAGTACTGGTCAAATTGAATTATCTTTGCTGTTAGCAAGTTGATTCCAAATCTTCAATTGCTGCAGTGGTCTAAAATATTTATAAGAAAACTCTCTTTCCGTAAATTGGCCACAAAATCCAGTGCTAATCCATTGTTGCTCATCGTTTTCCTTTCAATGGCGGAATTTTAATTGTTTTTCTAATCATTTCATTTAAATTCTCCTAAGAATTTTCTGTGGCATCTGGTATGAAGCCATTTTCTCTAAATATGTTTTTAATAAACTACAGTTGCACTTTGTACACAGTCTCACAAATCTCGTTTCTGATTTTTGCTATTGTATATTTGCTTTTTCCTTTCTTGTTTATTAGTTAGATTAACATGGACCAGTGCTTCTCAGTCATCTGAATGCTATAAAACAGTTACTCATGCTGAGATGATGCACAACCACGAATTATTTTTGTTGTGTAATTTTACTATTGTTATAAATTATAATGTAAATATCTAACACAAAAGATATATATGAAGACCCTGGGGGGTTCATGACCCACAGGGTGAGAAGCACTGTTACAGGCAGTAAATGAAAGAAACTGTGTTGATAAGAAACTCAGGTGTTCAGCTGAGCTGTGGTGGCGAACTCCTTTAATCTAGGGCAGAGGCACGCTGATTTATTGAGTTCGAAGCCAGCCTGGTCTACAGAGTGAGTTCCAAGACAGCCAGGGCTACACAAAGAAACTCAGTCTCGAAAAACAAAATAAAACAAAAAAACAAAACAAAAAGAAAAAAGAAAAAAAGAAACTCAGGTGTTTTGTGTTTGGGTGAACTATTCTATAGATGTCGTTTGGTCCATTTGATTCACCATGTCTATTAGCTTTATATTTCTCTGTTTAGTTTTTGTCTACGTGACCTGTCTGTCGATTGGTGAAAGTTGGGTGTTGAAGTCTCCCCTATTATTGTTTGGGGTTCAGTGTGTTATTTAAACTTTAGACATGTTTCTTTTAAAAATGAGGGTGTCATTGTGTTTTGGGCATAGATATTTAGCACTAGGAATTTACTAGTAGTCACATTATCAAAATTGTGTTTCTTTAAAATGAACTTGATCTTTGTGGTCGGTTATTTTGTCTTTATTCTATTTCCTCGGTATTAGCTACATTTCCCAATCGCTTTGATTTACTCTGTGTAGCAGTGTTCAAAATATTACCTTAAACATCAAATTGATTTAGTTTTAACATAATTTTATCATTGAAACAACCATTTTTCCTCTGTATTCTTCCTCATTCCCATAGCTCTGCTTAGTAGCATTTAAGATTATTTTCTTATTCTGAATATTATTTATATGACTTTACATCTTTTAACTTGCCAATGTTACTTTAAAAAAATATTTCTTAGTTTTCAACATGTCTATCTTTCTTTAATCATTTTTCTACTTTAGATTATGGTTTCCATGAAATTCAACCTATAAAATACTTATGCTCTTTAAATGATCCAATTTTGAGGTATGAACTTAGCAAAATTTTAAGTGATTTATAACAATAACAAAATGAACATTCTCTATAAAATATTATTACATATGTGTAATATTTCAGAGATATTTTATCATCATTTTTCTGTTCTATATGCTTGCTTATTAAGGCATTATAAGAGAATTAAATTACCCATTAAGCTCATATTTTTATGGAAATTTTGTATTTCTAAAACATTTTAAATTATATGTTTGTCTTTTTATGCTGATTATTAGAAATTTAGTGCCTTTGTTGATTCAAAATTTTATAATTATTTTTGTGTACTATGTAATGAGTTTGGCCCTTAATACAACATTGTATAATACATTCTTGTGTATGGTTTCTCTTGTATTTTTCCTTAATGGTGAATATGGAATTTTAACCCTGGATTCCATCTTTCTTTTCGCTTTATTCCAAATGAATAAAGTTTCTGAGTTTCTTATTCTGAACACATTTAATTTGAGTTAAAGTTCAAATAATTTCTTTTTTTTCTATTATGCAACATAGCTAATACCATATATACCAATCAACTCACATTCCACTTGAGAAACAGGGCTATATAGGTGTTTTAAAAAATAAATTAAAATACTCTTATTTCTCAGGTTGGCCAAATACATTCTGTGCGTTTGGTTGGCCTCATAAATTCTAGAGACTTTTGTACTTTCTTCTATTTCAAAGGGTGCATTGAAGACCAAGTGCATGAAATATTTTACAATAAATTTTTAATACCTAGGTCATATTAAGACCTTAGGCTTCAAATAAAACAACACTTTTATTGGTAGAAGATCGAACTTAAATCTTACACAAAATTCAGTACTTTCATGAAGAAAGTCATACCCATCCAATCTGATTCTGTATCTCCACAATTCTTTCACACTTTAGTTAGGAGCTCCAAGGATACCCCGCAACACCCAATCTGTCAACGTCTGCATTCTGCTAAGAGGTTTAATAAACCAATAACACTGAAATTCTACTTTTCTTCTCACATTTACCAGTACCAACAATGATTCTACATTTACCTTTCTAAATCAAAATTTCTTTTCCTTTTTAAAGTAAATTTTTCAATCCAAGTTCTACTTCTTTATTCTTTCAAATCATATTAACAACCAGATAATACACATATGAACAGGTTTTTCATCAGAAATCACGTTCTACATACTTTGATTTTCTGTTCTTCGCCTTTGTAACACAAAATCTTATTTTCACATTAATTACTTTTCTCATTGTTGTGACAAAATACCTCATAAAAGTAACTTGAGGAATGGAGAGTTTGTTTTGACTCACCATTGGATTCTCTGTTTCACTAAGTTGGGGACACTTGGGCAGCAGGAGTGTGCAGGAACCAGATTCATTCATTCTGCTGCATATTCTGCCTTCTTTGTCGTCGGTCCAGAGCCCCAGCTCTTGGAAAGGTACAACTCAGCGTTAGCATATGTCTTTTCTGGCTGATCTTAGATTTTGGTCTCCTTGGCAATATATCACTTTCCTAATTAGATTAGCCTTAATTGCCAACATATAAAATGCTTTACTACCAAGTTATAAACGTGTATTCTTTCACATTCTTTTTCCATTGGTAATTATTATTTATATTTTTGTCAAATAGTATAATATTACTTATAGTCTGAATTCAATCATATTCTACGTAAAAGTTCTTGCTATTGTTTGCAAACTGTACCTTCCGCATCTTACAATCACTATTCTACTGCAATTGCTGCTTTCCAGAGAACAGAAAAGCAAAGATTTTTTTTTGAACTTTCATTAAAAGTAGTATATACAAAGAACTTCTATTTACAAACTAAGGTGTGGCAAGTTGGTTAAGGTATACAGGAATGTTCTCGCTATCCTGCTATGATCTGTAGTTATTTTTCTATTGTCATTGGATCCTATTATGGTAGACAGAATATCTGTAAACAGAGTTGCCATTCATTATGAAGATTAGTACATTATGATTATCCTTGGAATTTAGGAGAAATTGGGCCAATTAGTATATTTAACAGTTATTCTTTAAAGTTAATTTCTAAAGACTACTGAAATTATTTAATATAAATGTCTTACTTGCTTTATCAAAATTGTGATTTACTTGTTGTGTAATTTTCGTTATTTTGTAAGATTTATTTACCTCCTCTATTCTTACATATTTCCATGTATTTTATTTTCACAGATTTTAAAATAATATTCAGAACTCCTGTATAAAAAATGTTAACATTCTTGGCAATATTCTTCTGAGGGGAAATGCTCTTTGTAAACTGACTTACAAACCTTGAAAGGTCAAAACCTGATAACCTCCCTTTTGTATATTTGCTTTTAGGAGAGTTTAGGCATACATCTGAATAACTTTGGTTGTCGATTTTCTTATGAACACACTGTATTTCTTTCCCTGCTCATTCGGTATGCCTTATACTCTTCTCTGGGAAGCGTGAAGAGGTAATAGTGACATTTTAGTGCATGGCTAAAGTATGCCTTCCTCTGGGAAGAAAAATAGTATTAATCATACTTCAAGAGCAATTGAGTTAGAAATCTTCTGAGATCTTCAAGGTCAGGTCAGTCATTTCGTGACAACCCAGAGACCTTTCAAGGGAAACATAGTCTTTGGGATAATACGAGCTTTTCTCTGAGGAGCCTTGAGGCATTCATCTTGCTGCAGTCTAAAGCCAAGCACAGATTATCATTTGCTATCAACGCTCTTCTTCCATTCCAAACCAAGAACATATATATTCATTCAAACATAAACACATACACTTATACACATGTTCATTTATTCTCACCAAATTTTATATGATAGCTAATATATATATATATATATATATATATATATATATATACATATATATACTTTCTGTGAAGTAAAAGCTATCAGAATGTACTTAAATTCTCGTCTAAAATGTCATGCTAGATAGCTTAGCTCTTTACCCATGTTCACTTCCACCTGAAGCTAGTATATATAAAAATTAAACCCGGTTCAATGCTTTTCCTTGTAGCCTTCTACATATTTGTTCTTAAGTGAGAAAGAAAATTTTATTAGAACTTGAGAACACAAACAAGACATGCTTCTTAGCTTTATTCCAATATTAATTCACAAGCTATATTGTATTTGTGGCTATGTATGTACAATCAAGTACAAATAAAACAGTTTCTAAATATAAATTAAGTATTTTCCCATAAGTTTGTGATAATAAATTATTTTCTCAAGTCTATATTTTCCAAACTAAAATATCCTATAAGATTTGGAAATACATGGATCAGAGTGACAGGGACTCTATGTGTAAACATAAATTCTTACAGTGCTCCTTGGTTTCTTCACCTCTGCACTACTGGTATTTTGCACTGTATAATGTTGTTATTGGGGGAAATTCCTGCACAGGAAAGAATGCAATTAAGCCTCTGTAACCTCCAGTCTTCCATTAATATCCACTGAACACTTATGATAAGTGAAATAGTCTTCAAATAAGTCAAATAGACATTGCTAACTGTCTCCTTGGAGATGATGGCACTCTCTAAGCAGCCCAGTGCTTGTGTTCTTCTTCACGAATAGCAGCTTCTTTAAGATGATATTAGAAAGTTATATAGTCATAGAATTTAGAGTGAAGCAATTTCAAATGTATGGAACTTAATTACAGGACAACGAATGTCAATCACATTCAAGATTAATGATCACACTTTAATAGGAATAACACATCTACTGGTATATGCTGCCTGGTTGGTGATTCAGTGTCAGAGAGATCTTGGGGGTCCAGGTTATTTGAGACTGCTGGTCCTCCTTCAGGGTTGTCCCACTCCTCAGCTTCTTCCAACTTTTCCCTAATTCGGCCACACGGGGCAGCAGCTTCTGTCCATTGGTTGGGTGCAAATATCTGCATCTGATGCTTTCAGCTTCTTGTTGGGTCTTTCGGAAGGCAGTTTGATAGGTCCCTTTTTTGTGAGTGCTCCACAGCCTCCATAAATAATGTCAAGCCTTGGGACCTCCCCCTTGAGTGATCCCACTTTAGGCCTGCTGCTGGACCTTCTTTTCCCTATTTTCATTCTTGCAGTTCTTTCAGACAGGAAAAATTACAGGTCAGAGTTTTGACTGTGGGATAGCAATCCCATCCCTCACTTGATGTCCTGTCTTTCTGCTGGAGGTGGGCTCTAAAGTTCCTTCTGCCCAATGTAGGGGTCTCTGGTACATTTTGGAGGGTCCCCCCAACCTCTTACCTCCCAGCTTGCCTGATTCTATTCTTTCTGCTGGCCCTCAGGGAATTTCCCCTCCCCCCCCAATCCAATACCATATCAGGTTTCCTTCTCACCCATCCCCCGGCCCCTCTGCACCCCCTGTCCGCCATCCCATTGCCCTCCCATTGTGTAAATGAACCACATTTTCTGTATCCATTCTTCTGTTTTGGAACATCTGGGTTGTTTCCAGCTTCTGACTATCTCAAATAAAGCCACTATGAACACAGTGGAGCGCCGCGTACAGAGGAGCTCCTGAGATGCCTTCAAGCTGAGCTGTCTTCTGGGGAGCAGACAAGCTGGTGATCAGGCGTTCAGTTGCCCTGTGTGAAGTGGATCTCCTGGGATGCCTCGGATTCTGTGGTCGGATGCGCTGAGTGCAGCAGTTCTCCTGCGATGCCTCAGGATGTGGTAACTTCAGGAGAGCAGAAAAGCTAGCAGTCTGTCCCAACAGAAAGGACCAGGCAGAAGGGGAGTGGCATTCAGCTGGAAGAAGTTTGGGGGTTGATGGGTCCCTGAGTCCACTGGGCTCCCAGTGGCAACTGTGGAACTTCTGAAGTGTTCTTACCAAATGCTCTGATTCTGGGATGCCTCAAGATATGGTGTCTTCAGGATAGCAGACTAGCTAGCAGTCTGTCCCAGCAGGCATGGCGGCATAGAAGGGAGAATTCACGTTTCAAAATATAGATCTGCCAAGAGGAAAATCAATTATAGCATATGCATGAGAAAATAGTCCATTTTATGCCCCAATTTTTGTTAAAACTTGCTTTCTGTGAGTGGATTTCATTGTCCCTTGTTAAATTTTAACCCTAAGTCAGCTTTCCAAGAATTGTATAACCAGTTTAGTCCATTTACTGTTTCCAAAATAGACTAAAAAGTTTCATACTAAAGAATGACATGTGATGATTTACCAGTTTCAGTACAAATTTATGGACTTCCTGTTACCAGACGTTTTACATAGTACATCAGAAAGCAATGCCCTGTTCTCTCCAGGTATATTTTTGAATATTTTCTATAAATACATTGTTAAAATACTTAATTCTGTCCTTAACGCTATGAAACAGACACGTGAACTATCAGAGTCACACCGATATAGTTAACTGCTTTCTGTTCTTTTGGTTTTTTGATATGCTACAGAAATTGTATCTGTAGATTTCTATGAACTAAACTCAACCCTTGAAATCAGAGATGCAAATCGGGCTTGTAATCTTAGATCTCTGGAGACAAGGTAGAAACATCAGAAGCTCAGAGCAACCTGAGCTACGTAGGGGGATGTGTTCTTACAAAGATACAAAAGACATGAACAAATAAAAAATTTTAACCCTTGAAAGGCATATAGTCTTGCTGTTCTCTAGAGTAATACTCAATGTAGAGAGCTGTGCCTTTAAGACAGAGTCTTAAAGCAGCCAAACGACAGTTTAACTGGCAAGCACTTGGTCTTAGCCAATGAGAAGCAGTGCAGCTGCCTGGCAGTTACATTACGTCACTCAAGCCTATATAAGCAGCCGTTTTCAGAGGAAGGTAAGGCATTCCTGCCTTACCACTCACTTTGCTTAGGGCATTCCTGCCTTACCATTCACTTTGCTTAGAAAGCTTTCTGGCTTAGAAGCATATGCTTTGGGATAATTTTGCCTTGGGGCTTATTTGCCTGGGGTCTCAGACTTTCCTTGTAATCTCGGCATGGGTTTATTTATGGGCTTAGAACTTAATGGCGATTAGTATTCACTCAGGATAAAAGCTGTTCTCCCTCCTTTTACTCTTGTAACATTGTCTTGTTTGTTTTACCCCACCTATTGTGAATTTTCCCTCAAAGTGAATAAAAGCCTGATAAAGTCAACTAGGAAGGGGTTGATGTCCTCATCCCTTAGCCCTGCAGGATCAGGGTACCCCAGAGGGACGGCCGAGACAACTCAAGTTGCCTTTGAATATTTCCTATACAATGATGGGCTACCCAGAGTACATGTATCTCTAATGTCAAAAAATGTGCTGAAATTTAAAAAAAAAAAAAAGGATCTTAAGCTGCAAGGCCTTCTTTTTTGATAAATATATTCATATATAAATGAATATATTTCTATATTCATTTTTGATGTAGCCTAAGTCATATGGATCTCCTGAGGAATGAATTTCTCTCAAAAAATAAAAATAAAAAACCCTTGTATCTATTGTTAGATAAAGTGACATTTGATCTGTGAACTGATGTGATTAAATTCTTGAGAGTAACTACATTCCTAAAGAATGAAAGAGCAAGCAAATAAAATATTCTTCCATTTCTAAGAAAATGAGTTTTATAGGACAATAATAAGTTTTATGTTACTTATATCTATTTAGTAAAACAAAGTACTATATATATGTGTGTTAACTTTGTGTTATATATAACATTATTTCATAACATTATGATTTAAGTGTCTTTTCCTAAATTTTGACAATGATATACACATTAGAAATTTTTCACTAACTTTTGTTATTTTTAGAACTTTTTTCTTGTTTTTTTTTTGTTTGCTTTGCCATTAGTGGCACAAGTAACTCTCCTTTGTCTTTAATATTATTTTATAGTCCAGTCGCTATGCCCCTCCTATTCTGCCCTCAACAGTTTCTCAGCCCATTCCTCCTCTCTTGTCTCCAAGAGGTGGAGGAAGAAGGCAACCACATACGAAGACCAGAAATTTGTTTTAATTGTAAAGGTATATTTATTTATTCATATAGGTGATTTGTATGGATGTACATATGTATACTGTACATGTGTCTATGTTTTCTACATGATACTTGATCAAGTATCAAGTGTTCTAAACTTGAAGTTAAGGGAGATTGTATGCTACCATGTGGTTGCTACTTGGATTGTCTGCAATAGAAACAAATTCTTTAAGTGCTAGATCTATTTCACCAGTCCCAACTTTGGGGGTCATATATAAAACTAATTAAAGAACACACACATCATTCAAAAGGAATCATCAACATTCATAACTATAATATTAAAAACAAAATCTTTAATAATAAATAATAAATAAATTCATCCCAGCCCAATTTACTTTTTCCCACCCACAAATTAAGGATTATATTTCAAGTCACATGTGCTATAATGATTAAATGTAAGTAATGTTTCACAAAAGTCAAAGCTGTATATACTAGATACAGATAATAAACAACTTTCTTACACAGTTCCAACATGCCACACTAAGGCAACATTGTAAAGAATATATTCTTAGTCATTTAGAAATTAATATTCTTTAATGAATATATTAAATTTTAGGAGGTAGATAGTCTACACATTACTTCAATTCTTGTTACCCAGGACTTTTGTTATCCAGGTTTTTTATTACATCACTGTTATAAAACAGGAAGAGGTATGCCTCACCTATCCAACAAAGAAGTGCTCCCAGTAGTTTGTCTTCTTTCCACCAGGCTGTATATCCTGAAGGTTTTACCTCTTTTCACTATTGCCAGCATATCAGGACCAGTTCCTCATCATAGAAGTTTGAGAAGATCTTTAAAACCAAACAATCTCCCAGTGTAGGGCAGGGCAGGGAAGCAGGAATTGGTGGGTTGATGAGCAGGGGGAAGAGGGGGGGGGATAGGATAGGGGATTTTCAGAGGGGAAACCAGGAAAGGGGATAACATTTGAAATGTAAGTAAAGAAAATATCTAATTAAAAAAAAACCATAACTTCCCAATATCAAATAGACTGGCCTACATACTGATACATAATGCCCCTGACATAAGAAACAAATTAAATCTATCCAACTTGGCAATAGGTAGTCAATGTCACTCTTCTATGACAATTTGAGGAACAAATTTGTGTTATAAATTTTTACATTTCTAAGAAATTTATATAACATATGTACCTCTAATGGAAAGTAAAGCAGTCAGAACAAATTAAGTTAATTAAAAGACAAATAATCCTCTCTGAAACAAGGACTAAGCTAGATGTAGAATGGAAAGGCATGTGCATGTGTGTGTGTGCGTATGTATGTGATTGTGTGTGTGTGTATGTATGTGTGTGCATGTGTATGGATGTTTGCTCCTTTTTTGTCCTCATAGTACAGCTCTGGCTGAGGATACATATTTGCATCTAAAAATTGGAGAAGTGATAAGTTGATCTCTTAATTTATCTCTTTCCATTAGTGGAGATGTTAAGAGTCACTGGGTCCATTTTACTTACTGAAAAGAATACCACCAACAGGAAACATGTATGTAACACATGGGCATTGATTCATTTTAATACCTTCTTATTGTTAATTTTATATTTTTATCTTTTACATTTTTTACTGGTTATTTTATTTATATATATTTCCCTGTTTCCCCTTCCCAAACCTCCTCCTTACCCTGCTTTTATGAGGGTGATCCCCACCCACCCACCTACTTCCACCTCATGGTCCTAACATCCCCAAACATTGGGTTATCTAACCTGTACAGGACCAAAGGCTTCCTCTCCATTGATTCCAGATAAAGCAACCATTTGCTACATATGCAGCTGGAACCATGAGTCTCTCCATGTGTACTCTTTGGTTGGTGGTTTAGCCCTTGGGAGCTCTGGGCAGGGGGTTCTGTTTTGGTGATATTGTTCTTCCTATGGGGTTGCAAACCCCTTCAGCTCCTTCAGTCCTTACCCTAACTCCTCTATTAGGGTCCTGTTCTCAGTGTGATAGTTGGTTGCAAGCATCCACATCTGTAATTGTCAGGATCTGGCATAGCCTATCAGGAGACAGCTATATTAGGCTCCTGGCTGCAAACACTTCTTGGCATCAGCAATAGTGTCTGGGTTAGATGGCTACATATGGGGTGGATCTAATATCTTTAGCTCTCTTTCTCATCGAAGTAGCAAAGAATGCTTACTATGGCCACTTTTGCCAACTTTGAGCAAAATAGGATGTATTCATTCATTCATTCATTCATTCATGTATTCATAACCAAGACAAGTTATATATCAGACCAACGTCAAGCTCAATTTGTAATATACTCAGCAGTCTAAGTATTATTTTACACAACATAGATAAACAAAAACAAAATAATTGACAATTTTTCTGAAGGTAAAAATTTATAAACTCTACTTTGTAAATCAAAGTCATGTTTTCCAATGCACTTAGCATTAGTAGAGTGATATATAATAGAAGCATGTTCGATGTTTATTAACATATAATTTTCCTATTTTATACAATTTATTTGAGTCCATATCTTTGTTCAAATCACTACAGCTGGCTGATAAGAGCAGAATTCCATAATTGGTAATTATGACAATGTTCACTTCCAGAGAGACTAAGATAAGATTAAGCCTCTACTTCATGAATGGACTAGGCTGTATCAGACTGCTATGTGTACACAATTTCCACAAAATCAATAAAACATAACTATAACAGTTAATAAATACCTTGTTAGGATTTCCAGCTTAAGTAATTTAGCCTCAAGAGTATTCACAGACACAAATCATCCTGAAGAGAATAGTATATAACAAAAAATTATGAGTTTAGGAGGAAATTAAATTCTGAAGTTCACAGGAGTTTTTGGTATTAAAATAAAATACAGTCCTTTGGATTATTTAATTCATTATTGTATGGATATTTTAATTCTGAAAGTATTGAAATGAATTAGTAATAGGGCATCAAATGATCAAGTCTAAAAATGCACATACAAGTGACATTATATAGATGTCATAGAATATATTTAGGAGTGTGGAGTGTGTGTGCATGTGTGTTATTACGACAGCAATATAAAGGCCAAATTTAAAGGGGAGTTGGGAGGCATATATGGGAGGCATTAGAATGAAAAATAGAAGGGGAAAAGTTGATTTATTTATAGTTTTATTGACTTTTCATTGCATCCATTTTTGTAAATAAATAGACTACAACTTTCCTGATGATGGCAAGGTTGGACACTTAGTAAGTGGCAACTCTGGGAAAAATCTATTGTCATAGTTTCCCTTTCTGCTCCACCACACTGACCTTAGGCAATTCCAAGTTGCTGTTCATTACACGTATATTTAAATTTCTTGTGGCCAGATAATATTTAGAGCAGTAGATAAGTTTTAAATTGTTAATTAGGATTTTTTATTATCTTCTCCTTATACCCTAACCTATTACACATTTGAAAAGCTATCAGAAATGTCACATTAAATGACTACTAGCCATCATTCCAGGTGGTAGTTTGTAATCATCATGAAAAGAACAATATCTGCATGTAATAAATCTATGCAGAAATGAACATGAACCATGGTTGTTTAGAAAAGATGACATTGGTTTTATTGCAATAACAAGACACTGCATTATTTTTCATGTGTACAAAAATGAAAACTCAAAATATTTTAGTGACTGAGGCTAAAAATGTTTAAGGTAGATGCCATCATTTAAAACATACACTACTTGCTGTCTGTATAAACTCAAGGTCAAAGTAAGATGATTAGCTTCAAATATTTGACATTTTGCCCTGTGAAGTAGCAATAATAATCATATATATATATGCATAAATATATAATTTAATTACGGTAATATTAAACTTGATAATTAAACATATACTCTATCGCCATATTTAGAAAAAATAAATTTAACTATTACTAAAGGAAACAAAATTTAATTCTGGAATTAAAGGTAAGCACCTATTTTATTTTATAACCTACTGATTATATATATGTGTATAATATACATTTATTCAATTAATATTGGATAAATCATTAGGTTGTAGTTGTGTACTGGGATAATGGATAGTACATTTGTGCATTAAAGTTGAATGATAAAGTAAACTGTTAAAATATGCCTTCTTGTAAAATTATTCATTTCCTAAGAATATGAACAAATATGACAGTCAAACCAAATTATAGTAAGGTGTCAACATCACAATCATCCTGTTCTAAAACTGTAGTACTGATTAAAGCCTACATAACCGTTGATATCCTAAAGCCATCATAGATGAGAAAAGGCCAATTAACTGTTTAAGTCTAAAACACATGTGGCAGCAGATTTTTCCTGGAATATTGAGATGAGTGAATATATCTTGTACAATGGTGTGACAGAAATTGACTAACTTAGGTAACAAATGAGCTAGCATGATGAAAGATAGGCGGTGTCAATTATGATACCAAATTTTCTGATGGGTATTAATGAGATGGATGGTATGCCATTATGACAACATCAATAATAATTAATAATGATTATAATATATCTGAAAAAGTTCTTGTTAAGAGCTGAGCCATCGTTTCTAGCCAAATTAAATGTATTGTCCATAAATGTGCTAGAAGAGAAACAGTTGAATATTGATAAGGTAAGAAAAATGTCAGTTCTTAATTTTGTAAATTGATAAGGTCAAAGTTTTAATAAAAATCAAAACCTTTGAGTGAGAATTCTACTTTGTTCAAGGTAAGAAGAGAAGCCTGGATCCCTTTTAATGACCAAAATACTTTTATGGATTAATTACAGGAAGCAATGATTAAGAAGTCAGTCATGTTCCAGACACTTTACGGTCCTCTAAAAAATGAGAAACAAATGAGATAAGCCTTATAAATTCATGTTTATAGAATTTCCAGGTGGAATCCAAGGAGAGTGAGCTCTGTTAGTATTTAGTGAGCACCCATAGTAAAACAGAAAAAATTGAGTAATCAGAAAGACCAAGCCATTTACCATGTGCAGAGATCAAAACGATTAGGCAGCAGAAAAGGCTATCTAGAGTATGCCCTCTTCATTATTCAGCTGATTACAAGTTAACAGGTTAAAAAAATCTAGCCTTAGTATAAGATTTTAGGTAAATCTCAACATATTTTTGGTCAAACCATGATAATATATGCTGTTCTAAAATTACAAAACTGTTTCTATTTCCATGATTTAGATTAAAAAGAAAAAAATCTCATATGTAGAAGACACTTTTTTCATCATGTAAAATAACTTTGTCATAGACAGAGTAATTTCTCAGTCTTATCTACCAAATACAAATTACAGGACCTGGAATTCTCGGGGCTCTGTATATATTCACAATATACTATTTAAAACTCCAAGATGCTTTCTTTCATCGGGCAAGTAGAGTGTCTTGTCAAGCATCCCTGTTGACCTAATTATTCCTTTCCTTCTAACCACAGTTAATGTTGAATGTAGGAAAGAAGAGTAGCTGCAGTTAACACACAAGTGAACTGAAACTCATTAGTAAGTTCCCACAGCATGAAGACCCTGAGAGTAGCCAGCTTAAATCTTTCATGGGAGTTCTGGTGTTGATATATTTCTAGAAAACTCTTTTCACACAATCATCCTTTTCAAAGCAATTATTATTACCATCTTCGTATAAGAAGGTATTGTGTTATCTTACCCTGCAAAACCAAATATCACCTCCAAGTTTTGTGATACTGTTAAAACAGAAGGGAGTTAGGGAGGGAATATGGAGGGACAGATAGTGGGAGGAAGAAGAAATTCTGGGCATACTATGAACCAATAACATTTGAGGACTAATCTGGAAAGTATATATAACTTTGACAGCTTTTTCAGGCCTTGTCTTATGCCCCCCTCTCAATAAAATGTACTGATTAGAGTAGGGAGAGACTGAATTGTTACAAGCTTGGAAAGTGAGTGCAAGTTAATGGGAGAAGCTATGCAAAGAGAAAGATCATGTGATAAAATCAACTAAAGGAGTTCACAATGAGAATATCTCAAAATATGAGAAATTCTCTAATTTTAAAACAACTGTCCACCATTCTCTCTAGCCCCCAAGAAATTCTATTCCTAATAAAATTAATAATACATCTTTTGGCTTGCTATTTTTTAAAGCATTCCTGAAAATCACTTTGACACACCTCTGTGTTCTGAGGTAAACATTATTCACTTGAGATATTTGTCCTTATTCATGCTCATATAAATATAATTCCAGTACAATACATACTATATATTTTAGAAGGCAAAGGAGAAATCAGAAAGTTCTCTCATAAAAATAAAATTACTATCAGAATTAATTGTTTGTGAGATGTTTGTAAGTGACAAAAATCTTTGGTTCTTTGCACCAGAGTAGATGCCACAATAGGCTATAGTTAGATTATTTCAAATCTTGGCTGCTTAGAGTGGGAGCCATAGCACCTTCTCTATTATCAGTTATGACTAGGTACCAGTCAACTGAAATAAATGACTCAAAAGCTAAATGCAGTGAGGAAGGCAGCATCATCTAAGACTACTATTTTTGATTTCCCCTAAAAACCGAAGCAGTAACACACAGATCTAAAAATCCTAATTTCATATCTATCAATAGAGTGTCATCTTTGCAGTTATCTCCACAACTTACTATAACTATGTATTTTCTAATAAGAATTAGATTAAAGTCTTTTTATGATTAATACCCATTTGTCAGAAGGAGAAATAAGAAAGCATAAATGAATGGCACATAAAATCCTGTCACTTTTCTCCAAGAAATCTATTTTTGTCCATTCAATGATAGAATTATTATAGTGAGGAAATATCCTTGTATGTGAATTAAAATATAATTATGCCTACAAATCTGCAGCTCATTATGAAACAATGATTTTAACACTTGGTGCTTGAACTAATAAATGAAACAGTATAGATTCTAAAAAAAATACATTCTCATACAAAACAGCCAATTAAAAGTATATATGTCATTTGAAACCATTGACAGAATTATGCATCTCCTTCATGCCCCCTTAGCTTTCCTGCTCAGGATTAAGTGATTACCACGAAGTGTAATTCTTCAGTACATGTTTACCTGGGGACTCAAGGGCAACAGTTTATGTAAGTGCACAAGGAAATAGAGATGCTTAATGAGTTTGCATCCCATCTCTATTTCATATATATATAGCAAGCTTTCCTTTATTTGAATTTTCTCCATTAAACAGTAATCACAAATATGTCTTCCCTGAAAGTGGAATTATGTCATTATTTACCTCATTACTCTCATTCCAAACCATTCATCTAAAGAATGCAGTATGCTCCTAACCTGATTTATTTTAATTTTATTTCGATAGTACCTTTTGTCCCAGTATTTTCAAGATGTTTTCTTTTTGTAGCCCTGGTTATCCTAGAACTCTATCTACACATCTGATGTGGTTTGAACTCAGAGATTCACCTGCCTCTGCCTCTTGAAGTATGGAATAATTAACTGATACATAGACTAGTAGATATTAGAAGGGGTCCAGAAAATATTTTGATGCTTGAATACATTGTTTATTATTACTATCATTATGTTTTTGTGATAGGTTCCCCCTGTCTTATCCTGGCCTTTTTTCAAGCCTGGAATTGTCCTGACATCCTCTTGGACTGAAGTTGTGAACTAATATATTTAGCTCTTTTGTGTTTAATCAGAAAGTATTTCAAATGATATTTTAGTCCTTAACACATTTCAGTACAGAAATAATCAGTGCATTCTTTCCCTAAAGTCTTTTTCCTCTGCAATAATATGTCAGACGTATTTATTCCTACTGAACTGTTGCTCGTTACAGACTGTTCAGCTGATATCCATTCCTGCCCTGAGCAATGCTGTCTTGCTAACCATCGCGCTAAATCAAACGTCTATGTAATTATTTATTAAGTTTTACATGAATAAGATCAAGAAATATTTGTACATCTATTTCTCTCTTACTTCAGTCAACACAGTTGCCACTCATTCCACCATCCTTGTTCTTGTCAATGACAGGATTCCGAAATTCTTGTGGAGACTGGTATTTCCTGATGCATATGCTCCATCAATTTGTTCATCTGTTTTGTTAGTGACTTTTAGGTTGTTGTCTTTTCTTGGCTATTGTGATTGTTTCTGTAATAAACATAATAGTGCAGATTGCTCTTGAACAGACTCATTTAATTTACTTAGAAACATTGTTTCAAATGTCTAGCTTGCTTCTCAGCTCCCTTCATTTCTTTCCTTCTGCCTCCAAACTCCATCTAAAGTAAGGTCTAAATCCATCACTTCCAGTTTTAACTTTTCTCTGTTTATAAAGTTTTCAGTTATGCTTTGTTGTTTGTTTGTTTGTTTGTTTGTTTTGAAACATTTTCTTCATCAAAATTCTATAATTAGTTTATCACTGTAAGCATGTCCACCACACACACACTTTCAGGTGTCCTATTCATGTGTTGTGTATGTTAGCTTCACATATGTGCCATATTGCTACAGTGTCATTTGAATGTTCTTGTCCTTCTCACATTTCCTTCTATTGGTTTCATCTAGACTACCTTTTCTATGCCATGTGCTATGTCTAGCTTGCCAATACTCATCATCAGTTGTGACATGTCATTAAATGTCTCTCACCATTGCCTTCACTAAAAGCAATTCATTCCCCATGTTTTAAAGCATATAGTCAGATTTCTTACAGCACATGTCTTTCATCCTTTGCGAATGCTTTGTATGCTCAAATATAACAAGTACTTCCCTTCTTATGGCCTCTTGTGCTTAGAAGATGATTTATAGAAAAGACATTGTTTTTGTTGACAAAGCACACTAGCCCATA
This sequence comes from Hylomyscus alleni, assembly GCA_019843855.1. Taxonomy (NCBI): domain Eukaryota; kingdom Metazoa; phylum Chordata; class Mammalia; order Rodentia; family Muridae; genus Hylomyscus; species Hylomyscus alleni. The sequence continues at coordinate 18,290 of JADRCC010577759.1, forward strand.
GATTAATCTAAATGAAAGTAATATATTTTCATTATTATAAACATAATAATGACTGAACTCTGTCTTCCAGTTGCCTTCGAAAATCTACAGAAAATAGCTTGATGCTGGTCTATAATTTCTATTCTATCATGTGACTTGATAATGTTGACCTTTCTCCTCTAGAATTTTTGGGGTTTTTTTTTTTTTTTGCTTGTTTGTTTTTAAAATAGAAAAACATCACATTGTAGTTGAACAAGGCAAAGCAACAGAAGGAAATCATAGAGCCCCAACAGAAATCATAATAATCAGAGATTCACTCATTCACACGTTAAGAAATTCCATAAATCACTAAACTAAAAGCTGTAATATATATGCATAGGGCATGGTTCAGACCCTTGCTTCTTCCTTCTATGTTCTTTAATATATGCTTTGATTAGTTGACTTGGAGGGCTTAATTCTCCTGGTCTCTTCTGTCCAATCTGGCTTGGCTTTAATAATCTGTTTGTCTCTTCTTCTATTCCTGAGCTCTGAGGTGAGGGATTTATTTGATGGAAACATTTAGCTTAGAGCTGTGTGTTCCAAAATCTCACTCTCTGTGTTATATCTGATTGTACAACCTTGCCTTTGTTCCATTCTGCTGCAGGATGAAGATTCTCTGGTGCTAACTGGATAAGTCACTGAACTATAAGTATAGTTGAATATCATTAAAAGTTATTTTATTAATAGTTTTGTTATTTTGTTTTGCTTTGTTTTGTTTTGAGGCAATGTTTCTTTGTATAGCCTGACTGTCTACAGACCAATCTGTCCCCAAACTCATATCTATCTAAGTATTCCTCTAGGATTAAAAGCATGTACCACCACTGCCAACTTCACATCTTTCTCTCTTTTTTCTCTCCCTCCCTTTCCCTGTCTCTCCCTTCCCTCTCCCTCTCCCCCCGCTTCTCCATATACTGTATGTTCTCATGAGATTTGGGCATATCCTATCTCTTGATTACTCTGTCAAATTATTCTTTAATTCATCACTTTGTCTATACCTCAATTAGACATAATTTTCAAATATGACTACTTCTTTCTACAAACTAACTTTGCCTTAATATGTGAACATCTTGTCTGTTTTCTAGCTAGAGAGATGAAAGAAGAGTTCTCAGAGTCTGTCTGTAATCCAGCTAGACCATAGAGACCTATAAGGTCTTTGGATGTGATCCCTTGTGAGAACAACTATGTTGTTGGATTGAAATTCTTATACATGTCTGCATTCATCCATACATTTCTCCAGCCATTCTTTCTCTCCTGCATGAGAACTGTTCAAATGTTACAAGAGTTATAGAAAATTCATTATTTCAAATATGGTAATAAATGTGCATTATTACTTATTTTAGACAGTCTTGACACAGACCTGAAACTACCTTTAAATAGCAAAGTAAAAAGAACATAGGCATCCTTATGAGTTGATTCAGGAGGGGAAAGAAAGTGTAATGAAGGAAGGAAGGAAGGAAGGAAGGAAGGAAGGAAGGAAGGAAAGAAGGAAGGAAGGAAGGAAGGAAGGGAGAAGAGAGAAGCAATGAAAGCAAAGAAAAGGGAAATTTAGAAGACTGTTCATATGTCTTAGAGAAAATGATATTGGAAATGGAGGATTCTATTTGAAGGGAAAAAAAATCTTCCCCTTAAAACTAAAACAAATTCCTCTTCCTGCATTCTTGATTTCACACAGAATTACCTTAAAATTTTCACAGGCACAAATAATATCTATGGGTATTACAGATTTCTAAAGTAGGTCATTTGGAAACAATTTTTTATAAATGTCCTTCTACTTCTTCCAAAGACTACGATGATAAAAAGTAATGTAAGATTCACAAGTATCTCAATGCCAGCTTTTCATAAAGGGTATTTTTTAAAAACCACTCTCTGTGCTTAGATATATGGACAAACTCTCTAAGCTGTGAGGTCAGGGGAAGGAAGCAAAGAATGGTTGTTTCATCGCTGAGTTTTGATGGGTGTTGTTTATTGCATGCAAGTCCATGTAATTTCATCGGGAGAATTTCACAGCCAGAATAATGAGAGGAGCAGATGGCGTAATCATTTATATATATAAAAAAAAAAAATCAGCCACCTTCTCATATATATGTAGTGACTCTGACTCTATTCTTTGGGATTTGCATTTTAAATGATTAAGGACAGGGTGAGACAGCATGAAACCTCATTAACAAAGATATATCTTTGGACCTCTACCTGAAGGGAAAGTGGTAATTTTTCCACCTCATAGCCCTCGCTTTAAATACCTGCTGATTTGTTTTATCTCTGCTTACTTCAAAGAATTTCAGCCACATTAAGTCACCATTTAAATATAAAACCAACAGAAAAAAAAATTCAAGCATTTACCAATACCCTAAAATGGACAACTCAGAAAATAATTTTTGTTTTATAGAAACCCTGCTATCTCTGACAAGGTATGATCCGTGAATGGTTCACCAAGGATTTATCTTGATTCTATGATGTGACAGCATAAAACAACTCTTGCAAGTTTTTTAATTGAAATTCATTGTGAGAGCTAACCCATCAGGTTTGTTTGTAAACTGATGTGCTGTGTTCAGTCTCTGCTTTGAAGTAAGACGCCGAGAGCGATGGGGTGGTAGGCATCATAGATCCTCACTGTACATATAGCAAAGGCATGGTAATAATTAAGGTTTAATCGGAGTGTTCTCCAGCTGCTTTCCCCCCTCTATGTTGAGGTGATAATGGCAATATAGATTAAATAGCAAATTGCAACAGAGTAAGGCAACACCATCATAAAAAGCAATATTGATGTATGAGAGAATTAGGTAAACTTAGTCAATGAAGCATGACATCTCATTCACAGTAACCTCCAGCAGGGCCCTCACAGTCCCAGGCATTGATCCAATCATTTGCTTGCCTAAATGTTTTCCACCTTCTAGGCAGCTGCTTTTCTCTCTCTCTCTTTTTTTTTTTTTGAGACACCCCAGCACTTCTACAGAATTGCATTATTTTTCTTTCTCTTTCACTAAACAATATCAAGAAAAGTAAATCGCAGCTAGAAGAAAACTATCTTTATAAGCATTTTATATATATAAATAAAAATATCACTGAAGCAATTATATGCACAAGAATTTGATCCAGATACTTGGAACTCTCTTATTTTCTCCACTAAACTGTAAATGGTTTAAATCAAGCAATGTCATAAGGCCTTGCTAGGGTAGTAGGCCATTCAAAGCACATTCATAATATATCTCTAGGTACTAATTAGAAAAGAATAGAAAAATGGTCTGTTCTCGATGTATGTCTGCAACTTCAATCACATACCATAACATACAATATAAATGAAATTATCAGTATCAAATATATTATGATCAGCATTTTAATTTATCTTTATGACAACTGATAGACATTTTAATCATTATGTATATACATACATATATGCATATATCTATGAATATATACACATATATATCATGTAGACTGGTTTTATTTAACATTTACTTAGTAAAGAAATTAAGAGAGAAAAATTTGACTTTGTTCTCACTACATTCTCAATATTTGATGTCACTAAAATGCTGATGTTAAATCAAAATCAGCTTTCTTAAAATCAGATATGGTGAGTAGACTATATATATTCCCCATTCTCATTAAAATTTCTATGTGAATGAAATGATTTGTCTTTTTTGTTTCTCTCTTCATAATTCAATCTCTATCTTTACCTGTAGTACCACAGAAATAAAAATAAAAAATTAAGCTTTTTGTTTCGTTTTGATAATTGTCTGATTCTCTGTCATTGAATCCCTTGTTTTCTCATGCTTCAGGCCTTGCAGCTCCAGACATTGACTTATTAATATTTTCTATATTTCAAGAGTGGTATATTCACAAAGGGTCTTTTAAAATAATATTTTGGTTGTGAGCCTAGCCTTTAAAGGCTGAGCCATCTCTCAAGTGCTGGCTGACAGGAGCCTGAGATAGCTGTCTCCTGAGAGGCCCTGATAGTACCCGACTAACACAGAAGTAGAGGCTCACAAGCATCCATTGGAATGAGCACAGGGTCCCCAATGAAGGAGCTAGAGAAAGGACCCAAGATGCTGAAGGGTTTGCAGCCCCTTAGGACTAACAACAATATGAACTAACTAATACCTTCAGAGATCCCAGGGACTAAAACTCCAACCAAAGAGTACACATGATAGAACTCATGGATCCAGCAGCATATGTATAGCAGAGGATGGCCAAGTTAGTCATCAATGGGAGGAGAGGCCCTTGGCCCTGTGAAGGTTCTATGCCCCAGTGTAAGGGAATGCCAGGGCCAGTAAGCAGGAGAGGGTGGTGTGGTGAGCAGGGGGAGGAGGGAAGGAATTGGGGTTTGTTTAAGTTTTTGGTTTTTCTTTTTTTTTTTTTTTTTTTTTTTTTTTGGAGAGAAACCTGGGAAAGGAGATATTGTAAATAAAGAAAACATCTAATAAAAGCAAAAAATAATAATAATGATAATGTAAGAGGATGCTGATTCTTGCTTCTTCAAAGATATAACTTAAATTCTTTAGCTAATTTAAATCTCCTGGTATTAATAATATATGAGAAAATTATGCATGTGGTTTTATAACACTACTGGCACATTTAGATAGATTTGTTTCATAAAAAGTAATACTTGTTTATTTACTATTTATTCATGTACTCTCTTTTTCCCCTTATAAAATAACTAACTTGCTAGGGTGATAACTAAGAAGTAGAACACATATTAATTGCTTAAAAATGCAAAGTGGGTAAGAAATCAATTGTAAGTAAATAGCATGCAATTGAACCTATTGTCCTTGACATACATTATGAAGGAGACCCTTCAATCATAAATGTGCTGATACTGAATTATCACAGGGTTTGATCTACCCTTTAATAATTGAATATTTCAAAGTTTGGAAGCAAATTAGGTTTCTGAATAGCTGCTAATTTTTCAAAGTGGAAATTTAATACCTAAAGAGATTGCACATTTATCTACCAAGATTTGTATTTATATTTTATGACTTGTCACTTTTGACATTATGTTTTGACTATCAATAATCCCATTGTCTTTGGAGTAGTACTATTTTGTGATGCTGTTGAAGTTCTTAAGTAAAAAGAATACACATTAATATATTTAATATCATTTGTTTAAATGTCAGATTATAATCAATGTTGTACATGCCAATGGTCTACACATCTATGCAGCAGTTCTCTCTATTGTGCCACTAAAACATTTGACTTTGAATCAGTCAGATATTATTTTAAAGGGATAAGACATAAAGACAGTAATAATAAAATTTGATATTTAACTGTGTTTATTTAATTTTACAAGTACAATAGACTATATCATTATCTTAATTAGCTTATAACTTATATAAGAAGTCTACATCCATCAAAAGTTATGCATTATTTATTCATGTGCTGTTTTCTGGAAATCCGTGATTAAGATTCATCTCTTATAGCAACATACTGGCATAAGATTATAAGGAAAGAATATTTTAATCCCATCATTGTCTTTCATTTAATCATTTAATCAATTATCAAAATATACTTACCATAAAGTTTACCACTTCAAAGATTTTGAAATATAAAAGCAAGTCTATTTATATTGTGGAGTAATAGAAGTATCTATATTCTAGATATTAATCCCTTCCATATTATTTAATTGTAATAAATTCTCTAATTCTATTAATTAATCTTGTAGAGATAGAGAAGTTGTCTTCTGGGAGAACCATACTTCTAGTTGGTTATACAATCACAAATAGTCTCTAAACACATTTACATATGAGAAACACTGAAAGGAAATATGATTAGAATTATGTCAGCCATGAGCCAGCAACATTGCATAGTGTAAGGCTGCTGTCAAGCCTGATGTTTTGAGTTCAGTTCCTTGGACCCATATGATGGAGAGACCATACTTTTCCAAGTTGTTCCTACTTCTACATATGTGCCACAGTATACACAAAATCAAACACAAATACATGAAATAGTAAATCAATATGTAAATTCTAATAGAAGGAAGCATGCCAATATCTGAGGGATGAAGGTGTGTGGGTATCAATGCTGATGAAGACAGGGGTTTTGAAAGACTTTGTTCTGTTTTCATTTTTGTACTACAATTATAGACAAATAACCATATAGGGCTATGATTGCCAAGAAGAAAATGCAAAGTAATATTTGGATTCCATATAAATGTTTTATAAAAATATTCCATGCCATATTTGAGACATTTGAAAATATTTACTGATTTATTATCAGAAATGAAGACTTAATTAAAGTCATCTCTGCTTGACTAACTACACTTTGAGCCGACACCAGTATATTGACTTGTCTTGGGCTCTTCATCAATGGCCATACACTGTTCCTAAAATTTTCTTCCTAAATCAAATAAGCATTGCATTAAGTTAGAAGTAGGAAAGCAGGGAAGGAAAGAAGGAAGGAAGGAAGGAAGGAAGGAAGGAAGGAAGGAAGGAAGGAAGGAAGGAAGGAAGGAAGGCAGTTTTTTGCTACCCTTATTCTGTTTTATGTCTAAGAGACATATTCTGTATACCACAGCCCTCTTCTACAAGCTTTGTTGTATGCTTGGGTTCAT
>JADRCC010577760.1:0-23334 GCA_019843855.1 Hylomyscus alleni
AGCAACTCACTATGTAGACCAGGCTGGCCTGGAACTCACAGAGATCCACATACCTTTGCCTCCTTAGTGCTAGGATTAAAGGCATATGCCACCATACTCAGCTAGAAATAATTTTCTTAAATCTTCAAGAAAAGATTGGCAAATGTGAGAAAATGACATCATTTTTAGTGGCCAAGGGAAGCTCAAAGTGGCAAAGAAACAAGGCTGATATGATACTAATTTATTTTTTGGAAGTGATTGTTATAGGAGTTAGGAGTGTATGACACTGAGAGATAAGAGCACTACTTGATATGTGCAAGCCATGGCTTCTAACACTAGTACTATCAAAAGAAAAAAACCAAAAGAGTTTCTTCTGAGTCACTGGAATAGTAGCCCATTTCTTTACAAAGAAGCAGGGCAAAATTCTATTTGTATTTGCCTCCACAAAGAAGGTGAAGACTGCAATTTAATATAATGTGATACTTCTGGAAATAAAAGTTTCTCCAGGAGGTGTGATTATTAGTTTTGTTACTTCTCTTTGGTTGTTTTGTAACTTGTGAACTATTTTAAATACTGCATTCTTTTTTATATGGGATCATATAATTCTCCATTGTTTTTTGTCATTATGATTGAACATTTAAAGATGCCCACACATATTATTGCTCTCAGGTTTTTCTCTGAGGTTTTGTATGCTCATTGAAGTACTCTTTTTACCCTTATTAACCTGCTAAGTATCAACTTCATTTTCTCTTTTATTTCCTGCTGTCATACAGCCTCAAATTCAAATACAAGTCTTTCTTGAACATACATATATATTCCTTGACATTTGCAAACATCTTGCATGCTTTCTACATGTATAGCAATCTTTAATACTTTTTTTTAGAAGTTTTGTAGTACTTGTGTGAGTGTTTTGTCTGCATGTATGTTTGTATGTGTGCAGTGCTTACAGAGGCCAGAAGAGGGTATTGAATCTCCTGGAACTGATGGATATTGTTCCCGTTAGAATTGAATCATGGTTCTTTCAGAGAGCAGCCGTGCCTTTAACTGCCAAGTCACCTATCTAGCCTTGTCTTTCATACATTTTTTTTAAAAGATTTATTTATTTATTTAATGTATATGGATACACTGTAGCTGTACTGATGGTCGTAAGCCTTCATGTGGTGTCTGGTAATGGAGGTTGCTTGCTTCAGTCAGCCCTGCTTGCTCCGGCCTAAGGATTTATTTATTATTATATCTAAGTACACTGTACCTGTCTTCAGACACACCAGAAGAGGATGTCAGAAGCCACCATGTGGTTGCTGAGATTTGAACTCAGGACCTTCAGAAGAGCAATCAGTGCTCTTAATCGCTGAGCCATCTCACTAGCTCTTTCATACCTTTTCAGGCCCATTTTATACATGTAATTATGAGGTTTCCCCAACCCCCCACTTTATTACCACCTTAGATATTTTTAGTGCTTAAACAATTGCCTCTGACTTTTTTGGAGAAACAGACATGGTGGTGTAATGGGTGTGGAGAGGCTGTTTTCAGTGAGTGATCAGTAAGTCAGTTAGATGAATACAACCCTTAGAGTGAGATTTTTCCTGGAAATGCTAGACAGGTTAAATTGTGGTGACCAGTGCTGTGGAAGAACCTCACCCCTATTCTAGTGTTGTCAACATTGCTTGTCATTATTCCCTTGCCTGGTATACACCTTGATTGATGATACAGAGAACAGATAGTTGTTTTATCATCTGTACAATAGCTTTGTTTTAAATAGATAATTATAAGTACTATAATTTACTTTATAGAAATTTCATTTATGTACTTGTAGAATGATCAGTTTTTATGTAATTATTTTCTTAGCCTTTCAGCTTTTCAAATGCTTTAGTATAAACTTAAGAAATTTGCTGCCCTTGGAATATGAAGAAATCTTGACATTAATGATATTATTTTATTTTAAAAGAATTTGTTAGTATTTAATGAGCCTCTTTGTGTGGCTTCAAGCCACCAGCATACTCCAACCCTCCCTCCTCTGGAAAAAAAAAACCCACTCACATCCTTAATTTTCTCTTCAGCTTTTCTTCATAAGCATTTGTTTTTCACAATGACAGGCTGCTTATGCAGCAGCCCTAGTCCTGTTTTTGGCAGCACTTACCTGCGTCTGCTCACTCATCACCGTCCAAAGTTTTCCAATGTTGATAGGCAGAAGCTCTGGTTCCTCTTTAACTGGTAATGCCATCTAGAGTCAACCTGACCATATTTGTTGTATTTGGTCCTGTGGTGATTTAAGCCATCAGCTTTTCCTGGGCCTCCTGGATACTTCTGGTGCTTACAAATGTGGCTGTTGCTATGACTCCCATGACTCTGAAGTTGCTGGGACCAAAAAACATGTTTTTGTTTGTTTGTTGTTGTTTTTCTAGACAGGATTTCTCTGTGTAGTCTTGACTGTCTTGGAGTGATCTGTAGACCAGGCTAACCTCCAGATCTACCTGCCTATGCCTCCACAGTGCTGGGATTAAAGGCATGGGTCTGGCAAAGAGACATTTTCATTTAATTTTGTGTATGTGTGTATGAATGTATGTGTTATATGCCCATATGTATGTGGGTGGAGGTACCTGTAGACATATAAGTAGGAAGAAGACAAGCGCATTGTTCTATACTGTTACTGTTTATCATCATTCCTTTGAGGCAGGGTCTCACACTAAATCTGGAACCAGTTGAATGTCCAGCAAGTCTCGACTTTCTTCCTCTCTGTCTGCCTATTGTGTTGGAGTTACAGGTGTTGTGCATCCCCTTACTGGGGTTTTTATAGGAATGTTATAATTTGAATTCATATCACACTTGTGCAGCAAGTGCTCTTAACAACTGAGCTATTTTTTCAGTCCTGTATATTAAGTTTTAAAAATTGAGATTCATTTTACTGAATTAGAATAGGGTAAAAATCTTATGTTTTTTTTTCAGCTTTTCATTATTTTCTTTTATTCTACTTCAAATATGCCTTACTGGTTTTTCTTAGACTATAGACTAAAGAATGGGCTTTTGTTTTGTTTTTGTTTTTTTGTTTTTTGTTTTTTGAGACAGGGTTTCTCTGTTTAGCCCTGGCTGTCCTGGAACTCACTCTGTAGACAAGGCTGACCTCGAACTCAGAAATCCTCTTGCTTCTGCCTCCCAAGTGCTGGGATTAAAGGTGTGTGCCACCACTGCCCGACCTGAAGAATGTTTAAAAATTATTTTTAAATAAAAACTATTTATTTTTCAGGCCTTTGGAAATGCAAAGACAGCTCATAATAACAATTCAAGTCGTTTTGGCAAGTTTATTCAAGTAAATTACCAAGAAACAGGCACTGTACTTGGGTAAGTACTGCCACTTTAGCAGCACACACACATACACATACACATACACATACTTGTGTATATATTATATATGCATGTTTGGTACATATATACATACATACGTTAAATCTAATTTATTTTCAGTGTATGTATATACCACATCAATTCAGTGTTCTTGGAAGATGGAAGAGAGGGTATCAGATCCCCTGGAACTGGAGTTACAGATGTGAGAGCCATGTGAGAGCTAGGAATTGTACCCAGATCCTTTGAAAGAGCAGTCATTGGTCTTAACTGCTGAGTTATTTCTCCAGTTCCTGGAGCATATTTGTATTTTAGTTATTCTAGTTTCATAAGCTATGCATTATGACGTTGATATCTGCATAAAAATTTTTCCCTCATTTTTGGTGTGTTCAAACTGAGAAAGTTGTAAGACTAATTATAATTCTTAACATGCTTATACTTGTTAACTGTTAACAGTTGTGTGCATTTATGTTTATATTATAAATTTTCTAAAATTTATTTTCAAGTTAGGAACAGATATTTTAATTATTTTAGTTCTGAAGATAATCATACTTTTAAACATATCTAAATTAGTATTCTCTGTATCAAAGTACTTGATTTTTTTACAATAAAAATCTTAACATTTTCTGTGATGAGTCATCTGTTCTAGCAATGTATTTTATGGGTTAAAAATTAATAGAGTGCTCTTTAGATCAGTTTTAGATTTGCATCAGAAGGAAATGGAAATTACAGAGTTTCCATGTATCATTTTCATCTCTTCCAGCATAGCTTTCCTTGTTATAAATTTTGTGTTTCTGTGCTCTGTTTGTTAAAGTTGATGAGCAGTGTTGTTGCTGCATTTTTATTGTGAAATCCATAACTTGCTCATTGTGTTTTACATTCTTTTGGCTTTGAGAACTGCAGAGATGCTCTTTACAGTTTCCATTTTAGTACAGACAATATAGTTTCACTATGCTAAAAATCTTTTGTTACCTTCTAGGTCTTAGTAACTAGTGATCTTTTCTTATTCTCCGTATTACGTTTACCAAGATGTAGAATTGGAATCATATTGTATTGTAACCTTTTCAGTAGCTGAAATGGCATATTATGTTAATGTTGCATATTAAATTTCATCAAAGTTGTATTTGGGATCTATATAGATAACCATGTCTTCCTTCTGAAAGACATTGACATAATTTTTCTCTCTCTAATATTGAACTCTTGCATTTCAGGAAAATTTGTCAGTACAAAAACACACATGTATATATACCATACATATAAATTGTTATTTTTCTTTTTGATGGTTATTATTATGATTTTTTTTACCATATTAATTGGTAGATTATAGCTTTTTTTATGCTATTTGAATTATATCTCAGTCTTATGCATTTAAAAAAGTATGGCCAAAACTACTGTGCATACAACATTTTGGCCCATCTGTGAAGAACCCCTAAAACCAATGTTATCAACACCACAAAAGTCCACAGGAGATGTTCAAAAGCAGTTTCATAGGTCATTTCTTTTCTTGATTCTTGAGACTTAACCAGTTTACAAAGGCTCAGTTGGTACTTTTATTTCTTAAAAGTGGGATATAGTCAAGGAGTTAGACTTATAGTTTTGTTTCAGAAGAGAATGGCAATAGGTAAAGTCATGTATATTGCTTTTAACCTCAAATGTAATAATAATCTTCATTGCTTAAGATTTGTGAATTAGGAAATAGATGTCTAGTTTCCTTTATTGAAGGAAATGCAGGTTCTTCTGTTGATTGCATAAAAAAGTTTAAACATTTTTTTCTGTGGTGTACAAAAACTGAGTAAACAACATATTTGGATTGAGCATTAGCATTTTGTATTTATTAAGCATAGACTTATGGGGTGTATTTTTGAGTATCAGGTGTTGTTCTTAATATTGAAGATTAAAAAAAAACCTATGTAAACATGTTTTTTTGCCTTTCACTTTTTCATGTCTTTTGGGGAAATAGATATGGATATAAGTTGATTATGTTTCTAGAGACCTTACGAGAAACATTGGTATTTATGTTGAGTATTAAAAATTTGCCAAGTGGAAGGACAGGGAAATAATTTTATGAAGTGAGTGATTGTCTTAGTAAATGACTGTCATCATAACAAGAGCTTGTATTTGAAGGGGCAAGAAAAAATGGGTATAGCATTGTCTAGAGATCAGATGGTCAAATTGAATATAAAACTAATATAATTATCTTGACATCGTGAGGTAAATTTTAGATAATTTTATTTAAAAAGTCAAGTATATACAAAATAGAGAAAAAAATAGAACAAGGGCATCCCAGTTAGATTTACCAATGATTAAGTCTTACTGTATTTAATTCATATGTCTCTTCATTTCTTCAACAATGATTAAGTCTTAATCATATTTAATTCGTCTTTCTTTTTCTTTTTTTAAATAAATCTTTATTTATTTGTTATTATTCATAAGTACACTGCAGCTGTCTTCAGACTCGCCAGAAGAGGGCATCAGATCTCATCACAGGTGTTTGTGAGCCACCATGTGGTTGCTGGGATTTGAACTCAGGACCTTTGGAAGAGCTGTTGGTACTCTTAACCCACTGAGCCATCTCACCAGCCCTCGTCTTTCTTTTTCTATGCTGGTTTTAAATAGAATCTCAGACACATGAGATTTCATTCTCTGAACTATCTCATTCTCTGAACTGATAACTTTTGTTCTAGTAGAACTCATGGATTAGGATGGAAGAAAAAGAGATGTTCTAGGAAGTAGTAAAATTGAAAGTCAGCCTTTGTATTGAAATCAGACATGGGCTCATATTCATATGGTGATTGTGTTGCTGATTACTAGTAGATGATTTTGTTTTGTTTTTATTTTTATTTTTGAAACAGAGTTTCATTGTATATTTACTCTTGATATGTTCACTTGCTTATCCCATTCACCAGCCATTTAGGATTTTGCGAATTTAACATGGATAATGCTAATATCTATTAGCAGTTATAATAGTGGATGTGCAGCTGTCATCTGGAGAATGATCCTTATAGTTTTGAACTGTCTAAATAAATAAAATCTACCTTATATTAAACTTTATTATTTATACATACTTAATTTTTATTATATCAACCAATTTTATTTTTTTCCAGGGCCTATGTTGAAAAATATCTTCTGGAAAAATCTAGACTTGTTTATCAAGAGCATAATGAACGGTATATATTTTTTATTTGTATAATTAGATCAAGTTTATAGCATCACAGACTCCCTTTATTTATTTGTATATTGTGACCCTTATTTCACTGTATATTATGCACAGATTTTATATTTATATTAACTACTATTCCTTTCTTGGGTGGAATGCTATGTTTTTAAATTTAGTTGGAAGATTTTTATTGGATGTGCAGAATTGGTACTCTTTCTCTGTTCTAGATAAATTTAGGAGAGAAAAGTAGTTTTTCAGGTGATATCTCATTTATTCTTGAGCCATCTGTGTAGCAGAACTCAATTAGATACTCAAATTGATCCAGCGGGGGCAGGGGGGTATGTTCCTCACTACCTGCCCCAATGTTTTGGGTTCCCAAATGAAAGATACATACACAGCTGGGCGGTGATAGTGCATGCCTTTAATCCCAGCACTTGGGAGGCAGAGGCAAGGCAGATTTTTGAGTTCGAGGCTACCCTGGTGTACAGAGTGAGTTCCAGGACAGCCACGAGAAACCCTGTCTCAAAAAACCAAAAAAAAAAGGAAAAAGAAAAAAGAAACATACACACAGCCTTTATATTTTGATATTTCTTTAAACAGCTCAATGGCTGGACCACTTCCTAACTCCACCTCCCTCTAATATTATCAAGTCATTGCTTACTAAAATTTATATTTCATTTTAGCTGCCCTGGACCCAATTGGGCAGCCCTTCTAAGGCCACTCTTCCCCAGCTCCTACATGGTGACATGTTCTCTGTCGCACACATTCTCAGGCTTTGTTCTCATTTTCCCAGCATGACAGATCTCCCTCCTCCTTCCTTCTCCTTCCTCTGTCCACTGCCTGGAAATCCTAAAAAATCCTGCCTCTGTTTTCCCTGCCCAGCCATTGGCCGCTGGCTACTTTATTTACGAATCAAAACCAACTTGGGGCAGGCTTCCTTCAGTGTCTTATGTGTAGATGTGTAGATTCTTGTGCAATTTTGGGACCCAAATTGACATAATACAAGCAGTATTAAACCAAACCCACACCATTTCCCCCCTTTTGTCCAGTTAAAAAGACTCTTTTCTCTCAGATATAAATTGAGCACAATTGTAACAATTATGTAAATTATAAGGTACAATATACACTTATAACATCCAGTGTATCAGTTTTATCAGTTTAGATACAGTACTCTATCATCTATTCTAACTTAAAGATTTTATGATTCTATACATGAATTATGTTTTGATTTTAACTTGTATTACCATCTGAAAACCATCCTTTTAAATCTAGAAAGAACATCTTCCTTAATTCTAAACAACTTAAGTTTGATTATGAGACTGTAACTAGTCTTTAATCCCATCAGAGATCTGGGAATGAATTAAATATTACCTGAATATGTAGGAAGATCAAAGACATTGCTTTCAAAACTTAAAAGTCTAACAGACTTTAAGTGAGGCAGGAATTATGAAGAACTAGCTTACCCCGTCTTGACAGAGCTAAGCTGTCAACTATTCCATATCACGTGTCTTTTCCTGGACAGTCTTTTTTTGTCTGCAGATGAATTAGGGCAATTCTTGCCCAGTGGCCACCTTACCACAATACGAGCAACTCCATATGGAGGTAATGATGCTCAGTATCTTCTTTGAAGTGTGAAGTAGGTACTGTCAGGAGCAGACAGGTCTCCTAGTCAAAAGATTTATTAATGATGAGGTGATTTTAGATATCATATTCTGAGGATGCTTTTGATGGGAAAAAAATATTACCATAAGTTTACTATCTGACCTTTACTTGCATTACTTAATCGTCCTTAATAGTTTGTAATAGCAGCTATTAGAAAGACTGGGTCTAAACCTTGTATTCTTGAGTGAGTTGCATAGGCACAAAGCCTATCTAAGAGTAACAAAATTAATTTAAAATTTGTATCAGTATACAAAGATTTATACCAATGAAAACTTGAAACCTGAATCATTATATACATTCTGTACCAATATAAGAAAATATAACTTCAATTCTGCATCAGATATTAGAGATTTCTACCAATGTAAGATTATGGCTATAAAACTTTTTGTATAAGAGTAAATTTAGTAATCCATCCCAAATATCTATTTTCTTATAATATTACTCTATCCCCTTTTTTCTTTTCAATCCCCTTTCCTTTACCTAAGAAAAAAAGGATAGAGAAGAAGGAAAGATAGGAATTCCCAAGTCTAAGCTCTTTATTTAGTTTTCTCCCTGTCCAAAATTATGACCATTTCCAAATTATCCCTTAAAATATCAGTCTGTCTATAATTTACACAATAACCATAACCAGATACACAAACCCAAGGAATTGGGATGATGACCCTCCCTAGCTTCTTCCTGCTGAATTGAGGTGATGAATATTATTATTCTTTAAGGGGTGGAAAGGGTTAGAAAGATTGGAAAAATAGGTTAGACTTAAGAGAGCTAGCTTTAGTATTTGTTACAGGGCTTTCTGGATCTGTCAGAAAGTCTGGATGAACTGAGCAGAATCAGCAGCTATTTCTGAAGCTGTTCTAGGAGCAAGTCTCTGGAAACAGCATCAGGTGAGGCAGAATCAGGCAGGGAGCTAGAACAGCAGGTCTTTTAGCATCCCCGAGGATGAATCTTGCCAGAGCTGCATTTTGGTGTTTCATTCTGCAATATATGAATCTTACAACCAAATTTTTAGTACTGTAAAGATATTTGTATGAATTGTGCAAGGTGTACAGTTAAGGATGAATTTTTGTTCCTTGTTTGAGCAGGTGAAAGACAACTGTCTTTTTTATGACAAAACAAAATAAAAAATGTTTCTAGAATTAGTCATGTTCATTATATGCTTTGCTTCCAACAGGAACTATCATGTATTCTATTACCTCCTGGCAGGAGCAAGTGAAGAAGAGAGGTTAGCATTCCACCTTAAACAGCCTGAGGAGTACCATTTTCTCAACCAGGTAAGAACTCATGAGAAACATTTTGAAATATAGAGCATGATTAAATTTTAATTACTGAGAACATTTGTACCTTTGTATAGATATGTTTTGCCTTTATGTAGACAGTCTAAAAAAATTATGTGGCAAACCTTCCAAATTTAAAAAGGATCATCTACTTCATATAAGTGATAAAAAGGTATGTATGTTTTATGTGCTTTTTGTACGATTCTTTTAATAATATTAAGCTGTTTTATCATACTTTCTTATCAGAAAAATGTTACGTTTTTGTCATGACTGACCTTTTACATACCCCAGGATGTTAAGTGTAACTGTTGATTAATGCTTATGAATTGCAAAGAGATTGCTTTGAACTTGATTTGCATGTTTTGCAGTCTAATGCACGTGCGTCTGCATGCTATGATACTGGCATAGAGTATCACTGTATAATTTAATGAACAGTCCTCTTAAACATTCTGTAGGAACCCAAGCATAATGGCTCATTCCTTAATTCTATCATTTGGGAAGCTGATGCAAGAGATTACCATGCTTGGTCTCTGTAATGAATTCCAGGGCAACTTGTGCTACATTGTGATTCTTGTGGTAAAAACAAAACAAAATAGAATAAAGCATCAGTATGAAATTTCTCAAAGGCAAATAATTTAGAGAATTATTTTTTCTTTAAAATTAGCTTCCATCTTGAGGAATGATCTTCACACATTTTCAGGATATAGATTTCTCTATTTTTCTATTCCTCATATTAGAATTCCATATCCAATTATTAGTGGAATTGTTATATCACTTAAAGAATAAAATTATCCCTCATTCTTTGTTTGAAGGAAAATATAGTATTTATGGGAAAAAGTTCTTTATGACAATGGAAATTACCCTTAGGAATTTTGTATTTAATTTACACTTGAGTGAGTAAAAAAATATCTATTAAATATTATCAAAGTAACACCCTGGACTTTTCTTCAAATGTACAGTATGCTCTACCTGGTATTTTTTTAACTTTACAACTTCATATTAATATAAACTACCTTAACTTCATATTAATAGATCCAGAACTTAGAAATTATATCACTTGCTGTTTGAATGCTAGGATGTTTTAACTATACAAAATTAAGTGTATTTTTAAAAATTACTAATTCAGCCTTGAGTAATTATTTTTTTAAACAAAGTTGTAAGCACTTGAGATGATAATTTTTACTGATTTAGTATTTTATAGTCCTTCTGGCATTTTCTAGTGAGTGGCTACAGCATACATGCATAGTATCAGTACTTACATGATAAGGAACTTAGTGATTAATACAAATATCAGAGCCACTGGGCAATGACATGTATAAGTTGAATTGAGTAATATACAATCTCCCAGAATCTGAATATTTTTCTAGTTTTTATTAGAGTATGTTGCTATACAAAATGCATCTCAGAGATCATTACAGAAGTCTAATTCTACCCTAATAACGCCTACCTAACTAATGTACCTTACTTTCAGATAACAAAGAAACCTCTCAGACAGAGCTGGGATGATTATTGCTATGATTCTGAGCCGGTCAGTACAAGTACCTAAATATTTTTTGTTCCTGTTAAAGGGACTTCATATTGCTCATTCTCATTCATATTCATCAGTCAGCATGAAGATGAGCTGATATATCGACAGTGCAAGGAAAGAGGATCACCAGTTTTTATTACTTTGAATGGTTGATTTGTGTGTAATAGTTTGTTGCTAGACCAATTTACTATTTTTATATATTTAGCATAATGTTTAATTTTCATTAAACATTCACTTTCACAAACAGTAAATTGACTGCATCCCTGATGGCCAGCACTGAAGTGGGTGCTTCAACTCTAGTAATTCCCCTTCTTCCTTGAGGTTTTTATTGTTTTGTTTTAGTGCAGTGTGACTGCTAGCTACACTCTTTACCATTAAGCTTCATCCTTAGTTTGAAACTTACTTTTTAGAATTCTTTTTAGTGGGCTAACGAGATAGCTTTGTGGTTAAGAGTGCTTGCTGCTTTTCTAGAGGATGAGAATTTGGATCCAAGGATCCAGTGTAAAGTGGCTTGTTACAACTGTCTATAACTCCAGCTCCAGGTGATCTAATGCCCCATCTGGCCTCTGAGGGCACACACACACACATCCACATGTATACACACACATATGAATCAAATAAAAATAAGTCTTTCGAAAATAAAGTGACATCACTTTTTAGGAACTAGGGAGGTAGCTCATTGGAGGAAGTGCTTCTTGTACAAACATGAACACTGGAGTTCAGATTCTTAGCACCTGTGTAAGAGCTGGGTGTGGCGCAGCTCTGTCCTCCACAGCTGAGGGTATACAAAGACAGAACCCAGGAGCTCTTTGGCTAGACATTCTAACTGAAATAGTAAAGTTCCAAGTTCAGTGAGAGACCCTATAGCAAATAAATAAGGTGAAGAGTGATAGAAGGTGACACCTGATGTCAATTTCTGCCTTCCACATGTATTGGCTTTTTTATATAAGCCAAATGTTTATAATGAATGTTCTTTTTCTCTGATATACTTTTTCCCCATGTAAGAGAAGCTCCTATAAAACTTTTGCTTCACAGGGATAAAGTATCTTTAATCCCAGCAATTGGGAGACAGAAACAGGTGGATCTCTGAGTTTGAGGCCAGCTTGGTCTACAGAGTGAATTCCAAGACACCCAGGACTACACAGAGAAACCCTGTTTTACATACATACAAACAAAAAACCTTTTGCCTTAATCATCACCAAATTATTTATATTCTTATAAGCAAGAATATTTTATGGGGCTGGTCAGATGGCTCCACAGTTACGAGCATTGGCTGCATTGACTGCTTTTTCAGAGAATCCAAGTTTGATTCCCAACACCCACATGGCAGCTCGCAACTGTCTATAACTTCAAGATCTGACACCTTCACACAGACATGCATGCAGGCAAAACACCAATGCACAGTAAAAAAAAAAAAAAGAGATTATTTTATGGAACTAGAAAGTTGGCTCAGAGGTCAAGAGCACTTTTTGCTACTATAGAGGACCATTGCTTAGTTCCTAGCACCCGTGTTTGACACCTCTTACTCTCGTTTCAGAGATCCTGTGGCTATTTTGGTCTCTGAAGGCACCTAAATTCATGTGTACATACTTATACATAGACACACAGACATTACACAGAAATAAAAATCTTAAAAGATTTTCAGAGGTTTTAAATCGAGTTATATATAAAAGCATATGTGGTAGAAAATAGATATGTGTAACTGTGTTATATTTTATATAAGTACAAATTTGAAACCATAAAGTGATGACAAAAATGCTTCTTTCAGTCTACAGTTAAGTCACTTATAAAGGCTAAAAGCATAGATACATCTAGCTGTAATTGATTTATTAATCAATGAATTAGGTTTTAAAATTCTTCTTCTCATAAACGTAGCATGTCTTAATCTTTGCTTTCTCAGCTTTCTCATTGCATGTCATTATAAACAATACTAATTGCAAAGTTTGCCTGTGTCACTTTTGAAGCATCAGCATGTCTGGGTGCTAGGTTTTTCCTCCAGAAAAAGTACACTTTAATTACGATTTCATAATCTAGAATGTATTAGTTTCAGACTAATTTTTGGAAATAGATATTTCAGCTTATTTATTATTCATGAATTATTATATCAAAAGTATAATTTATTTTACACCAAAGAAGCTCTTTTTGGTCTAATTTATCACATCAAGTGAATCATGCCTCTTTGGAAAGCAGGTAGGCCACTGCAAGATCTCTGCAAATATGATTGATTATTTTGTTAAGGAACTGTGGATTGGTCTGCATTTGTCTTAAGTTAAAGTACTGCTTAAGAATTTGATTTGAGAACACTAGCTCATCCACTCACTAATTTTGAGACCTTCAGAAGGTCACTTAATTTTTTTTCTTTGAATTTTTTTTAGTTAATCTTTTTATTCCTGCCTTCTATTTCAGAGAACAGTAGTCTTTGGTCACTCAGCATGCATGTGTTCTTTGCATTTTGGGTTATATTATATAGCAAGACTCTGTCTCAAAAAGACCAAAAAGCCACAGGCCTGTAATCTAGCACTCAGAAAGGCTGATGCAGGAATATGTCAAGTTTAGCTACTTAACAAATATGCTACTTAACAAATATGAGGCTAACTTGAGTGAGCTAAATAGTGAAATTTTCTAAAAAAAAAAAAAAAAACCAAAAAACACCCAAAAATCAAGCAAAGAAAAAAAAGTGGTCTTCAGAGTTTGTATTAAATTCGACAATAGGTATGAAGAATTTGCTAGAGAACTGAACACTGAAGTGGTAGGGAAAAATGACACTTCTATAGTTGCTGCCATCATTTGAATCAGAGTATATCTTTTATATTTAAAGGAATTTTTGTAACTATAATTTACTTGTGTGTGTGTGTGTGTGTGTGTGTGTGTACGCGCATGTACTCATTTGTGCCTTTCCCCCCCGCACCCCCATTTGTATAGGTACATATATGTAGAAGCTAGAGAACAATTGTGTTATTCTCAGGTGCTATCCACATTTCTTTCCTTCCTTCCTTCCTTCCTTCCTTCCTTCCTTCCTTCCTTCCTTCCTTCCTTCCTTCCTTCCTTCCTTCCTTCCTTCCTTCCTTCCTTCCTTCCGAGACAGGGTTTCTCTGTGTAGCCCTGGCTATCCTGGAACTTACTGTATAGACCAGGCTGACCTCG
The DNA here is from genome assembly GCA_019843855.1 of Hylomyscus alleni. NCBI lineage: Eukaryota > Metazoa > Chordata > Mammalia > Rodentia > Muridae > Hylomyscus > Hylomyscus alleni. Next base: position 14,081 of record JADRCC010577760.1, read on the forward strand.
AACTCAGAAATCCGTCTGCCTCTGCCTCCCAAGTGCTGGGATTAAAGGCATGCGCCACCACTGCCTCACCTTATTTGTTTATTTTAAGACCATGCCTTTCACTGGCCTGCAATTTGGAAGTAGGCTAGACTGGCTGGCCAACAAGACCCACCTATCTCCACCTCCCTAGCTTTTGCCACCATGCCCAGCTTTTAAAAATGTAGACCCTAGAGATTAAACTCAAGCTTGAAGAGAAAGTATTTCACCTACTGGAATACTGCCCCAGCCTATAATTTCCTGTTCTTAATACTCCTTTCAGCACAGTTAGTTCTGTTTATTATACTTTTCAAATAATTAGAGCCGGACTTTGATTACTTCTCTATTTAGTCCTGACTCTTGTAGAACTTGGTATGAAATGTAATTTTTAAAAGTTCTTTTCTGTTTTTTTATTTTCCCAAGACTCCAGTATATTTATGATTTAGCCAAAAAAAAAAAAAATCCATAAAAAACTAGGATGGGGGCTGGAGAGATGGCTCAGAGGTTAAGAGTACTTACTGCTCTTCCAGAGGTACTGAGTTCAATTCCCAGCAACCACATGGTGGCTCACAACCATCTGTAATGGGATCCGATGCCCTCTTCTGGTGTGTCTGAAGACAGCTACAGGGTACTCACATACATAAAATAAATAAATCTTTAAAGAAAAAAACTAGGATAAGTATACATTTATTATACTTATATATATATATATATATATATATTTATGTTTATACTTACTCTGCTAGCCTCAAACTCACAGAGAGCCTCCTGTCTCTGCTTTTGGGATTAAAGGCATTTGTCCCTATACCCAGCTTCTCATTCTTTTTCTCCCAAGTGAATTCTAAAAATCAAGTAATCATTCTGTATATCTTGTAGTTTATTCTTTCCTATTAGATTTTCTTCATGGTATGTTTGGGGAATAAATTAAACCTCATTTCCCCACATAAGTTATTTAAACTTACATGACTAGTATTGTTTAACTATTGAATTTGCAATCTGTTTTGTTATATATAAGATTATTTCTTCATCTTTTGAGATTATAGAATATATCTAAGAGACAATATGACTGATTTGTAGATATTTAGTAAATGCAATTTTCCATCTTCACTGGCAAATAGTATATTCATATGTAAGGCTTTTCTTTATCTTTAGGCTCTATCTTAGTCTTGTTTTGTCAATTATAAATTATGGATGATAAATAAAATAATTAGACTATGTTGTGTTTTTGAGTTCGTTATTTTTGTGTTATTTGAATTCTCTGCTGCCCACGATGATCTCCAAGTCTAAGGTAATCTCAGAGCTTCAGCTGACCTTGTGCTTAGATAATAGGCCACCTTGCCGAACTTGATAATATGTTAATATCTCTTTCCATTGTTACTTAATCCTGCTCTGTGAGATTTCAATCTAAAGGCCAGCCTTGTAATTGCTTAAAGTCTTTTAGCTTATTTTCCTAAGACTCTAGTTTATTCATGATTTAGCAAAAAATTACTTATAAAAACTAGGGATAAATATACATTTACACTTACATATATATATTTATGTTTACACTTACCAGTGCTTACAACTCTCTCATTTCTAGTTTCATATTGTTTCCCAGAGATGAGTTTGAGATCAAGCTCTAGTTACACATTGTGATGGTTGGTTTTAGTTTGTCACAGCTTAGACTCACCTGACAAAGGAGTCTCTATTGAGGAATTATCAAGATTAATTGGCTTCTGGGCATTGTTTGTAAGCGATTGTCTTGACTGTTAGTTGATACAGAAAGATCTAGTCCATTGTGGGTGTTGCTGTTCCATCATTTTGGGCCCTTTCCTGTATAAGGATAGAGAGTACTAGTAAGCAGCCAAACCCACAAGAATCATACATTTATTTTCTCTCTGCTCTTGGCTGATGTGATGCTTTGACTTCCTTGAAATGATGGGCTTTATCCCGGAACTTTAAGCTTAGTATACATACTTTTTTCCCTCTAAGTTGCTTTTCATCAGGATGTTTTATCATAGCAACAGAAATGAAACTAGAGCACTCACTGTGGTGGCTAATTTTGTAAGGTATGTTTAGGCTACCTTTTCCATTTTAGTTTTTTTCTTCCACTAGTTGTTTTTGAATCTTGGTGTGTTTAAAGACTGGCTTCTGGAAAAGTCTCATGTAAAACAAGGGTAGTTTTGGTCTAGGAAATTAAGTCTATCCTTGCTTTTTCTCTGCAACTGTCATTACAGAAACAGTTAAGGAAATCAAGGTAATTTAAAAAAATAAATTATGATTTTGGTCTTTCCTGAGACCACATTATACTTATGAGTAAAAAATATTTGATTGAAGCCGGGCAGTGGTGGCACACACCTTTAATCCCAGCACTTGGGAGGCAGAGGCAGGCAGATTTCTGAGTTCAATGCCAGTCTGGTCTACAGAGTGAGTTCCAGGATAGCCAGGACTACACAGAGAAACGCTGTCTGGAAAAAACAAACAAAAAAAAAAATGTGTGATATACTTTAAAATGAATAATGGAGATATTGGGTTAAATAATAAAAACTTTAAATATGTTTTCCTAATAAATATGTTTATTAGGTGTGACAGTACACATCTGTAATCCTAGCACTTTGAGGTTGAAGCAACAAGTTTGTAGGGAGTCCAGGCCTGCCTGAACTACAGAGTGAAATTGTGTTAATTTTTATTTAAGATATTTTTGTATAATATACTTGATCATATTCTTTTTTCTCTCCTTAATTCCTCCTTGGTCATTTCTACCTTCCTAATCACCTAGCTTGATGCACACACAACTCTCTCTCAAAGGAAAAACAAACAAACAAAAAACATAAAAAGACAAAATAATAAAAAGAAACCCAAAGCAAACTAAACTGAAAAGTACACAGAAAACCTGCTAGTTACTCTTGGGCGTTGGGCCTGCTGTGGAGTATTGTTGATACACCCATTGCCAGCCCATTGGAGAACACTGATACTCCCTTTTCCAGCATTTAACATTTCCAAGTAGCTTTTTGGTACCTGGTGTAACTTTGTGGTCACTTCTTCATGCTGGAATTTTGTCTGGTTTGAACATTTTCAGACTTTATATTGTCAGTCTCTGTGAGTTCATTCCTGTTGTGTCTGTAAATGCTGTTTCTTTTGAGCCACCCACCACCTCTGCTTCTTAAAATATTTCCGTTTTTTTTATGTAGATCCTTGATCCTTGAGAGGAGGACTTTGGTGAATACATTCCATTTAGGGTTGCATTCTCCAAAGCCTCTTATTTTTTGCATATTGTAAGTCTTCTCTGTATTTCCCTTCCACTGCAAGAAGCTTATCTGATAAAGGCTGATCTGTTTGCAATATAGCAATATGTTATTAGGAGCCATTCTATTGCTATGTTCCTTTAGCACAGTGGTTCTCAACTTTCCCAATGCTGTAACCGTCTAATACAGTTCCTCTTATTGTGGAGGTCTTGGGTTAAATTAAAAAAAAAAAAGCATACAATTATTTTTTGTTGCTACTTCATAACTGTAATCTTGCTACTGTAATGAATGTAATATAAATACCTAATATGCAGGATGATCTTAGGTGAACCCTGTGAAAGGGTCATTCAAGCCCCCAAAGGGGTCTCGACCCACAGCTTTAGAACTGCTGTTGTAGCAGAATAGTAGTAGTAGTGTTTTCTGTACCTGTCTAGTTCCAGTTTCTTAGACACTGCAACAGTGTCTGGTATAGTTTTGAGCTCATGAAACAGGCCTTAAACACATTCAAGAAGTGGTTGGTTACTCCTATAACGTTTTTGCCACTATTACATCAGTGTATCTTGCAGCTAGGTCACTAGTGTATGTTGCAGGGTTTGTAGCTGGGTAATATTGATGATTTTTTTCTCTTGTAGTATGCAAAGTAGCACCTTCCAGCCCTATAAACTCTAGTCAATGGGACTGACGCTTATAGTGGGCACCAGCTTGATTTTTCCATTTTTTTTTTTTTTTTGAGACAGGGTTTCTCTGTGTAGCCCTGGCTGTCCCAGAACTCACTCTGTAAACCAGGCTGGCCTTGATCTCAGAACTCAGAAATCTGCCTGCCTCTGCCTCCCAAGTGCTGGGATTAAAGGCGTGCGCCACCACCTCCTGGCGATTTTTCCATTTTTGATGATGTAAGTAAGTGGTATGTCTTCAGCAATAGGGCCTTGCTATTAGGTTGTGGAATATAATCGGTATCCTTGACAATAGCCTGTGATATTTGGGAGGAGATTCTATGGGACTTTTGCCAGTTCAATAAGATGTAACCCATTCCTGGCACTAAGTGCTTTACTTGGTGACTTAAGATGTCTAGTTGGGGGATTCTCTCCCCTATTATGGGGTTTCTTAATTTAAATTCCTTTCTTTATGTATATGTTTTTAAGAAGTTTCTACAGTTATAGGGTTCCATATGGCATTTCAAAGGTCTTTCTCTGTTAGTTGTTCATTCCCATATTCTCTTCTTTACCCTAGCCTCTTGTTTACCTCCCCATCTAATCCTTTTCTTCTAGTTTACTTGTTAACTCCGTATAACATTATATTCTGTTTTCCCTTATTTAGAAGATTCTCCTTCCCTGCTGTTTTATTACTAGGTAACCAACCTCTGAGGTTATTCTAAATGAAACATACATGTCTAAATCTTAAAGTAGTGTCCACATGTAAGAAAGTATGAATTGTTTGTTTAAAAATAACAAAGCACAAATAAACAAGACTTTATTGCAGGCCAAAGAAAATTACTTAACCTTTTGGAGTGTGTATGTGTACCTTTCCACATGGAAAATTAAAATACATAAGCCTTCTAATAGACTTTGTTTCAAGATAAAATCATGAAATCATAATACCTAGTAAGTGTTGTTAACATGTTATATTCTGTAAATATGTTTTAAAAAATGAAGAATCATTTTATTTTTCAAGGTCATTCAGTTCAGTATGTGATTCGGTGATTATACATGAAGTTAATGAGAATTAACATATTTATAGACCTGAATAGACAAAGAAAAGATTTATTCAGGAAAATGACATTGCTGTAAGATTGCTGTCTCTATAGGAGAACTGCCCTCTGAGAATGTGGGTTCCATATGTTAGTAGATAGACACATATTTCACTATCTTGTTAAGCAGTAAACTTCACATATTGGCTATTTGTAGTAAGATGGCATAAATCATTAGAATTTTCTCAATGTTTGCTGAGGTTACTGGAATCAGGTCCCACATAGCCAGGGTCTGATTGTTTGGCACTTTCTGTTTTTATTTTCAACCCCCATTTTCCCACATTTATTTCAGTAATTTGATCTCAGCACTGACTTGATGCTTGTGATTTGCGGTTAATAAAACAGATCAGTTTTTTTGTCCTTTGAGTAATTAATGTATCATTCCCTAGGAAGATAGGCATTAAAAAGTAAATTGAAGATCAAGGGAAGGGGGGGTTAGGGAGGATGGGGTGGTGGTTGGTAGGGGGGTAACCAGGAAGGGGGATATCATTTGAAATTAAATGAATAAAATGATTAGGAAAAAAAAGTAAAAATGAAAAGAAAGTAAATTGAAGTTTTAGACAACCTTTCTATAAAGTGGTATGTGAACTTGTAAATTGATTGTGTGTACAATATTACTGTTGACTGTTTTTTGAGCTGAAATGCAAAAGTTATACTAAAAAGCAGTCTTTGGTTAGTTGTTTTATTTCATGTTTTTTGAGACGGGATCATGCTCTGCAGTCCAGGCTGGTATAGAGTTTGTGATTCCTTTGCCTCTTTATCTGTTGTGTTGGGATTATAGGTGTGTGCTACCATATTCATATACACACAGAGACACACACAAGACACACACACACACACATTTTAATACTTTTATGAGATTTGTTTTATGTTCATGTTTTGTTTGCCTCTTTGTACATGTGAGTACCTGCAAAAGTCAGAAGACATCAGATCCCCTTGAGCTGGAGTTAGTCAGATGTAAGCTGTCCAGTGTAAGTGCTAGGAGCTGAACTCCAGTCCTCTCTGAGAGTAGCAAGTGTTCCTAATGTCAGCATCATCTCCCCAGCTCATAAAATATTTAATATAAATACGGTACTCAACAACCATATTCTTTCTTCCATCTGGCCTTAAAGTCTCTGTGTAGCGAGGCTATCCTCAAATTCCTCATTCTCCTTCTACCTACCTAGTGCTAGGATTACAGCATATGCTACTGCTTTGAAGTTCATATCTACTTTTTATTATTTTTTTATTTTTAAGATTTATTTTATTTTATGGGTATGAGTACACTGTAGCTGTACAGATGGCCATGAGCTATCATGTGTGTGGCTGCTGGGAATTGAACTCAGGACCTCTGCTGGCCATACTCACTCTGGCCCTGCTTGCTCCAGCGTAATTCACTGTAGCTGTCTTCAGACGTACCAGAAGAGGGCGTCCAATCTCATTACGGGTGGTTGTGAGTCACCATGTGGTTGTTGGGATCCAAACTCAGGATCTCCGGAAGAGCAGTCAGTGCACTCACCCGCTGAGCCATCTTGCCAAACCCCCATATCTACTTTTTAAAACATAATTTAAAACTATTATTGTCCGTGCACATGTGTGGAGGTACATGCTTGTGTGTGCCACAGTGCACATGCCACTGTGTAGGAATGGAGGTCAAAGAACAGCTTATGGAGTTCGTTTTTCCGTTTCCCTTTGTGTATCCTGGTGATCAAACTTGGAGCATCAGGCTGGTCTCTAGGGGCCCTTAACCTTCAGAGTCATCATGCCAGCTAAAGCTATTTTTTTAAAAAATTATTTATCATTATTTCATGTATTTGATGTGTATATGTGGCTACACAGGTGTCAAGCATGTATTTGGGTTTTTTTTGAAGTTACTAGGTCTTTTATGTGGTTTCTGGGACTTGATCTCAGGTTTGTCAGGCTTGAATGATAACTACTTTTACTGTTGAATTATCTTGTCATCCCATAACAACTAAAAATACTTATTTTTATTTTATTTATGTGTATGTGTGTGAACTTGTTTATGTGAATGTATGCCAAATGTATGCTGTGCCCGTGAAGGCCAGAAAGGTGCATTAGACACCTTGAAGCTTGCGTTCCAGGTGATTATTAGACACCTAATGGTCAGTATAAGGAACTAACTTGCATCTTCTGGAAAAACAAGTTTTTTTAAGTGATCCTTCCAGCCCCTGAACAACTTTTTATTGATTCATGTGTTGTGTTTTTTAAGGGGTCTTCTGTTTTGACAAAATGCTCCCCCAACCCCCATGATCATTATGGTGTGTGTGAGAGTATGTGTGTGTTTTTGTGTTTATTTTTACTATTCTTATATTTTCTTTATATACCTACTATAACACCAACTGGTTTATATTATATAAATCTAGGCTTCACTTCTCAACCATATACTATCCTAATTTTTGTGTGTTTAATTCAAGACCTTATATATATTACTCTTTGGTATCCACCACATATTTTATAAATACTGCTAGCTTTCTAACTTGTCCCTTTTGATATCCTGTGCTGGTTATTGTTAAGCGAAGATAAAAGGTACTATTAATATTTGGTAGGTATGGTTACTTTATCTCTACTCAGAAAAGAGGTTTAATGGGTCTGATTATATTTAAATATTCTATTAGTTTTACTTTGCATTTACACAGGGTCCTACTGAAATTAATGAGTGGCTTACATTGTTTTTAACAAGTAAACTTGATATATATTTTCTTCCACCTCTTGTCTTAAGCAGGATTGCTTCACAGTGGAGGGAGAAGATTTGAGGCATGATTTTGAACGCTTACAATTGGCCATGGAAATGGTAGGATTTCTTCCCAAGACACGAAGACAGTGAGTTTTAAAATTTTTATTCATTTACTGTAGTTTTATTATTTCCAGTAGTTAACAAAACAGGATGTGTCTTTAAGAGATATCCATCTTAGTTCTTTTAAAAACATTTTTTATTCTTTGACAGTTTCATACATGTATGCATCTTTATTATTTCGTAATAAATATTCGATATAAATATAAATAAATAATAAATATTTCGCTTCCCCGTCTTCCTTTTCCTCCTTCTGTAGACCAATGAATACAATCAGCATTGCTTGCATTGGCATGGAACCTACTTGCAGTCATATCTATGAACAAAAATGACTTTCTTTTCCCCAGTAGCCACCAAATTCCAGTAATTCCTCTGCTAGGAATGGAGCTTTGTGAATACTTCCCTTAGCCATGCTGAGATTATTCACTAGCTTGATTTTGCTCAGGTCTTTTGCAGGTTACCATAGATTTTCTGAGTTGGTAAGTTCAGTGACCATGTATGTAATGTTCAGAAGACAGCATCTTGCAGCACTCCTCTCTATTCTTTGGCTCTTGACCCTGTTTTCTGTGGTGTATTCTGAGCATTGTGGGGTTTAGACACAAGTCTCTCTAGGGCAGACCTCAATAGTCACTTATTCTTAACACTCTGACCAGTTATGAGTCTCTACATTGACTGTCCACTACAAAGAGAATCTTCTTTGACTCTGGTTGAGAGCAGCACTAACCTATGGGTATAACATATATTTAGAAGGCAGTTTGACAGAAAGTCTTTAGCAAGATAATGGTAGTGGGTCCCTCTACTGGGGCTATGACTGCTTAGTCTCCTGGGCCTTTGGCCATGGTTACAGTATTAGCCATACATTTTTTTCTGTGGAGCAGGCCTCAGATCCATCAGAAAAATAGTTGGCTATTTTCATAACAGTCATGCCACTTTCTTTGGTTCTTTTGAACAGTTTTATAAATGGTATCACTATTGTCTTAGTCATATTAAGGTTTGAGTGTTCTCCTGCTCTCCTTTTCACTATATAATCTTTGAGAAGCTGATGAAAGCTAAAATACTTTGGTAAGATATATGTTCATAAACATTTGCATATAATTTGAGGACTTCATGAAGCTTCTTAAAGCTGTATATAGACATATCTTAAAAATTACTATTCTTGCCGGGCGGTGGTGGCGCACGCCTTTAATCTCAGCACTTGGGAGGCAGAGGCAGGCGGATTTCTGAGTTCGAGGCCAGCCTGGTCTACAGAGTGAGTTCCAGGACGGCCAGGGCTATACAGAGAAACCCTGTCTCGAAAAACCAAAAAAAAAAAAAAAAAAAAATTACTATTCTTCCTATATTACTATATTATAACTTTCCACTTTCTATATCAGTGATTTTTAGTGTTAGGTTATATATGTCTATATGTAATATGTAATATTACATGCATATGTGCATGTTTGCTTTTGTTTTAAAATTTCTTGATATGTGAATGTAG
>JADRCC010577761.1:2447-15076 GCA_019843855.1 Hylomyscus alleni
GCTGACCATATTTGTTAAAGGGAAAGTTATCCCACAAGAAAGCCCAGGCCAGGTGACCAGCATTTGCTACATGTGACTATTCTCTTACGTTCCCATTAGACCAATAAGATTCCTTTCCAAACTCATACTCCAAATGCACAAAATTCTTGAAAAATTCAGTATCAAACCTGATTTAAGGTCTTTGAGTTCTCATGCTAACTTCATCCCGAGCAGCTGCCTTCCTCGGGGAAGCTTTCAATCAGTGCTATCTAGATTTCAGACTGATACACAGCCTCTGTGATCTCTTATTATTCTGACCTGCTGCACTGAGGGCTTTGGAGATTGGTCATCATCCTGAACACAGCACAAACTCAGATGCAAAGATCAAGTTCTCTCTACTTAGCCACTCTACGGGCTTGAAAAGCAGTGAGTAAATCAGGAGAGGACTCTTCTGCAGTCACAGTCAATCCATTGCATGAACACATTTGCCAAATGAAGCAGCCTAAAATGACTTAAAGGATGTAGAACTTTCCCACAGAGGCAAAGAAAGCAAGTCCTCTGAGGAAGAACCCTTAGTCCCATTGGCACTAGAGCTTATAGTACCTTGATGTTCATAAAATAAATGTGGAGAGGCATCAGGGAAGGCAAAAGGAAGCTTTGTCAGTTCCCCCAAGTCCTTTAAGCAAACGGTGACCTTCAAATGCAGTTGTGTGCTTTGGTCAATAGCAAGCTACATGCCTTGTGTGTAGACATGCTAAGTGCTAACAGTTTCCTTAAAGCTTGCCCAAGTATCACAATGAAGCTATATACCCTGTCATATACCAATAACCTCTGCATCTTATACTCTAGAAAAAAGGAGAGTTTGCAACTGATTTATTTATATTATTGCTATGTGGTAAAAATTATGTCATTACTTACAAATCTGTTAAGCAAGGTCCTATACACTTATCACCTAGAATGACCATAAAGACACTGAGCTTCTATGAACTACTACGACTATCAACTGACAGCAGTATTCACCCAAATTGTCAAATCATTTGACAAAAAGCAAAGTTCTAGCATGTCACATGACTTCAGAGATCAATTCTTGATAAAGAAGATTCAGATTGGTGGAGGAATTAGGAATAGACTGATGTGCACTGATACCAGAGTGAATATTAATACTCTACTCTCTTAGCTACAAAAGACAATAAATTACCACTAAAATTACAGTTGAAACAAAATTGATAGTTATATATTCCTATCACTTAGTCCTTTCACATCATGGAAGACCATTAACTTCATGAATTACACACCTGCTTATATTTTCCAGGAGAACCATCTGAATAAAGAAATGGTTCCACATAAGATGTCAATTGTAATTCATCTTGTATCTCAAAATGGGTTTCCAGCAATTTGGTAAAAATGTATCAAAACTGAAAACATACTTGCTCCTTTGGTTAGCATGCTCTTTTCTAGAAACTTGTCACTAGCTTAACTGTCGTAGTTTTATAAAAGACTATGGCAACAATCCACTACAGTCTCATTTAGCCTACACCACGTGGGTACAGGAAGCTAGGTGAATAAATTATTGTCTATCAACAATAATGTATTATGCAGTCATTAAAAAGAACTAGGTAGCTCAATAAATACTAAAGTGAAAGAAGATGTAATTGGTTACAAAAAGCAAAGTACTTAACATATGTATGATATATCTCACTTATGTGTCAAAAATACAAAATTTATATAACAAGAAAACTATTATTTATATAATGCTGTATTTATAAAACACATCTTGGAGGAAAGACATGAAATACAATGAATTTTCCTGGAAGAGCCATGAGTGACTGTCACAAAAGGCCTAGGTGTACTTTTGAATTTTTATATGATATGCATATATTAACAACTTTTAAAACATTTTAATGTGCTCGAAAATCCAAAGATACTTTTAAGTTATAAATGAAATTGATAGGCCCATTCCTTTAAGTGTTAAAAGTCTATGTAAAGAGAGTTTTGGGGTTGGACATGTAGCACAGTGGTAAGAAACCTGCCTGGCATACTTAAGGCTCTGGGGCTTTCCTGGACTGCAAACCAAACAGAACAATGGATTCTCTGAGTTAAGGGCAAATTTGTGCACAAATTCGTCCCAGATGCAAAGGCAGACTGTTCCAGCTCAGCAGTAGCTTCTGCTCACTCTGTTCTGTTTTCACAACTCAGTTCATGACAACTGCTTCCTCAGGAAAACTATCTGCACTTGCTGTTTAAAGTCATCATCTGCCTATGGCTTTGCAGCATTACGACTATGTTCACATGCGATTCGACCCCACAACAGCATTATCTGTCTATGGCCTTCCAAATATCCTTACAGCAGGACCTACAACCTTATGTGTGACTCAGCTCTCACTGAGACAACCCAAAGTCTTTCCAAAATACCTGCTTTGGCCAAGATTGAGTCATTCAAGAGGGAGAAAAATGAAGAATAGGATGTAGGTGGGGGAGAATTATTGGTTAATAAATTTTCCCTTCTAAATCACTGAAATTTAAAAGTACCAAGGATGGCAACGTCATGGCTAATGTCAAACATTTTCAGTGAATTATAATCATGAGGGGTTATTCAAAGTTCAGCATAAATCAAAACACCAGAAAATATCCACTTGCTTCATTTAAATTTATAGGGTCAACTGAAGGTAAAATCCATATAGTTCAATCTTTGCAAGCTTTTTGGTAGAAATCAGAAGTTACAGACTCTCAAGCTACCAAACTGCTTGATTAAGAAATGTTAACTTGTAAGATCAAGCTTCCAAACGAGATGTCATCTTCTGAAGCACTTGTTCTTACATGGTGCAGAAGGACACACCGCATTAACTAATTCTTAACAGTTATTCAGTCTTCATAGAGCAATAAAAGAAGAATGTGATTTAGCAGCTTACTCTTTAAAAATTTTTTCCAATTAGAAAAACAAGAATATTTACTATAAGGATGTCCTAATTTTAAAAATGCATACAAAATTCTCATTAAAAAAAATCATACTATATTTAAAAGCAATGGCATATCAGACCAGTTGCTTGAGTTCAAATTTCCCTTCTTCCATATTGCCATTGTACGAACTTGGACTTAACACCTAACTTACCTGTCCATCAGTCAGTTTCCTTACTTGTTAAATGGGGATTACATGGTTCTTGTGAGAAATCTATAAGCTAATACATGTAAAACAGACTACCACATAATTATTAATAAATGGCACCTGTTACTACTGTTACATTTGTATTAGTACTGATATAAATGAGCATTAATGATATTTCATGGAATATTCAGAGGAATGGCGAGTTTACATATAAAAAGGTAGAGGAACAAAGCTAAGATAACTAAAGCACAAACCGGAACCCTCACTTACAGAGTAGTAAAGAGGCTATGAAGGATGCAATCAGAGCCAGAAAATGGGCAGTGGGCAAAGTGCCTGCTGTACAAGCCTGACCTAACATCCTTCCCAGGATGGAATGGACAGGAAAGGCTCGAGCCCATTCCAGAAAGTTCTCCTCTGGTCTCCATGCACACCTGGGATCATGCTCCCATGTACGATTTCACATGCACACACACGCACACATACACACACACACACACACACACACACTAAAAAATAATATTAAAAATTTGTAAACTTATGGACAAATTTCCTAGGTGCTCTGATGCTTTAAGAAAGAGCTGCCCGTCAAACTTCAATGCACTGGCTCCACCACTCAATCTTACAAGCCATGGAGGTTCACATGCTAAACACCCAGAACAGGATTTTAGTCAGACTCTGTGGAGGACAGACTTGACCTTAGCTCATATCACAGACAACAAAAGCTTTATCCTAAAATCTAACCTGCATTAAATTACTGCTTTCTCTTTTTCCTTGTCCCAATCTATTGTCAAATGTATGGACATGAGTTCCCACATTCACTCTTTGGCCATACAACTGCCCTCTGGAACCCCATGTCAGACTCCTTCATTTCAGAGCAGGTGCCTTGGTTTTATTACACTATACAATGTCCATCAATACTAGGACTGCCAACCTGCTGAGACAGCCCCCACCCCATCATTTCATGGATCAATTCAAGGTCCTCAATCTGTTCACTCACACTTTCCTAAGGTGCAGCTAAATTACATAAAAACTAAACTTCGGAGCACTAATTCTCAGGGTGACTTACATATGGCTCTCTAAAAGTGAATGCATGATATAATATGATCTCATGGTTAAATTCCAACTCCATTAAACAAAGGTACCTACTTATTAATTTTCTAATCTAACTATATAGCTAAAATTTATATAGCTTGAACATACTGAAATGTGGTACTCAATCAAGAGATGGTATCAATAACTGCTGTGCTGATTTTGTAAATTGAGTGATGGTTAACAGTGCTTATGTTTTCATGTAACAGAAGGTTTTCTTTCCTTTATACACAAACTTACTTAATCCATATGATCTTTTGCATGTGATATCACTATACCTGTCCTACAGAAGTTACATCAAGGAGACTGATGTACAAATTTTTCAGTTCTTGGGGCAGAGGAAAATTCATTAACTAGAAAAACAGTTAACCGAAATTAATACTCAAAAGGAAAGATGCGACCTCTTCAACATGGCTAATGTAGGCCATTCCCACAGAAACCATCGGTTTCTAAGACTAGAAAGTGCTACAGTGTTCCTACAGTACTACTTAGTGTAGACATGCTGAACCTGGGAGGGCAGGATCTCCCTTAGTCTTTTTCAGTCACCTGAGAAGTTTATACAAACACATCAGATATGGAAATCCCCAGGAGCACAGCCTCTGAGAGCTTCTGCTACTCCTCTACTTATTTTTCTAAAAATTACTTTTCAAACTTAGAAATTTTTACCTGATTATAAGGGTCAGATGATTAAATAAATTAATGAACTTATCAAAAATCAAATTTTAAACTGCATTTCCCTGTTATTGGAAGGCTTTGATGGAAAATTGTTTCTCATACCCCTGATAAATAATACCTATGTACTGTACCCAACTGTGAGAGCACTTAGCATCTTAGTGAGAGAAAATACCCAGCATAAAAGCGAATGTTTTCCTTCCAAAGTGGGGCTATAGAAGACATGAGGTGATCCATTTTACCTGAACTAAAGTAACTTGAGGAAATTAAGAAGCCTTCTATCAGTTCTCCAAAACATACAAAAACAGAAGAATTTACTAGTACTATTTTTTGCAGCAAAATTACCATCATACAACCTGAACAGAAATCAGTGTCTATTCATATAGATTGTGAGGAAGTGCAGGAAAAACAAACAAACAGCACTAAACATTTATAAATGACAATATTCAAAATAGAAAACAACAGAATACAAAATGCATACCTCCAGAACATACTGAGGAAACAATGCACATTAAAACAACTGTGTTTAAAAGTACAGAGCTCAAAACTGGCAGCGAATTGCCTGCCAACTAAGAATAAAGCTGAGAGGCTCAAACGTTTTCCTTTTTTTTTTTTTAGAACTCTATCAAGCTCAGAGACATTTTTCTGCTTTAAGATGTGTAACACTAAAACAGGAAGTCTGGGTTCAGAGTGTAGCTCAGGGCTGTAACTGTTGGTTAGTTGTCTGAGTTACATACCCCTTAGCAGTGAAAATAGACAAATCAATAACTATTTAAAGTCTGCAGTTGTTCTAAGAAATCAACAATAAAATATATGTATCAATTAACAATGAAAATACACAGAGATCTCTGAAATGATGAAAATTAGCTGACCATCAAAATCACATTTAAAAAGTGTTTGCAAATTAAACCTCAGCATGGAAATGGTTAAAAAATTCCCACTGACATTTGTTCATTTCATTCCAGTGGGTTTTGGCTGACCTAAATTTTACTGAGTCTTTTACTGGCTACATTTTAGGGGATAGGTGACACTTCTAAAGTACAGTATAGGGAACTAAGAGTTCTTCGAGAATCTTACAATTATTTCAAATCAACAACTCATAATTCAATAATATTCTAAAAGGAAGTTCTAAGAGCAGAGGTCTATCTGGCCCAGAAATATGCCAGCAAAAATATAATTTAAATCTTACATAATATTCTAAGTATTTTTCTTGTACTCTATTCTCTATTGCATTATATTAAACAGTGATTTCAGAGACTGGAGAGATACTTCAGCAGTTAAAAGCACTTGTTGTTCTTGCAAAACTCCCAAGTTTACTTTCTAACACCTACATGTCACCTCACAACTCTCTGGAACTCCAGTTCTGTGGAATCAAATGTCCTCTTCTTACCTCTACAGCTACCAGAAACACGCTGTGCACACAGACCATGCAAGCAAAACATTTATAACCATAAAATACATGTTTAAAAGAAAAGATTCAGAGTAGCAAGCTGGCTCAGTGTGTAAAGGCTCTAGCCGCCAAGTCTGACTGCCTGTGCTCTATCTTCAAGACCTTTGTAGTGGAAAAGAGACCTGACTCCCACAAGTTGCCCTCTGACCTCCATGAGAGTGCTAAGGCATGTGCATATACCCATACCCACACCATTAATTCGATGAATCAATGAGTGAATGAATGAATATAAATTTAAATGTGATTTTCTATAATTTTGCATCTTATGTGCTTTCACAGGGTATATCTTGCTTTATTAATATTGTGTTTAGGTTACACTTGTTTTAAAGTGTGCACCTTAACAGTGAAGTGATTTGTTGTCCTAGCTTTAATTTCCCTCAATGATCATAGGTCCAATGACAGGACAGTAAGTGGTAAGCTGCTATAAAATAAAGGTTTCCTATTGTATGCTGCAGTGCTCCCAACCCTGTATCAGTAACCTTACTTCTGTCAGAACTGGAGCCATAATAAATATTTAACTACAAAGGTGTCATGCACCATCAGCAGATAGTTTCACCAAGAATACTTCTATTAAAACTGGCATTAAAAATACTTCTATTAAAATACTTCTATTAAAAATACTTCTATTAAAACTGGCATGTTCATTAAAACTGGCAGGTAAGTAAAGCCGTAGAAGTCTTCATCTGACAGGAAGGACAGACAAGAGTAGGGACGGTGCTCGTGTGCACAGGTTCCTTTCTGTTTGCTTCTGCCTTAGGAGACATGGTCTTATTACATAACTCACATGACTCACATAGCTTACACTGCTCCTGCTTCAGCTTTCCAGTTTCCTTTTGGAGCTTACTGTGAAAATGGTGATGATAATATAACTTATACACTAAAAGAGCCTAGGGGAATGCTCTAAATGAGTATATTTCACGGTACATGAAATATATTTCAATAGCGCTGGATCCATTTTTTAAAGCTCACCAAGACTCTGGTCTCTAAAAGCATCAACTTTATCACTGCCACCTGTTGTTTTGTCACCATATTCACTAAGAGCTACCAACCTTAAAGAAAACGACACAGCAGGAAATAGCCCTCCTTTGGAATTCAGTTTTGCTTGAGTTTGGTGAATGCTTTAAACAATTACTAGTTCATGTAATGCCAGCATAAACCAAGAGTCAAAAACAAACCAACAAAGCCATAACATAAACCAAAACCCTTCCCAGCAGGTCCCCATACCTGATAATCCAAAATGCTGAATCCTAAGCCTTTGCAGTCTTTCACCAGCTCCACAGTCCTGACTTCAGGAGACCACAGGGCTAATTCTCCATCATCATCATCTTCAGTGCTGACATCTACATTGCGGTCGACCTGAAAGAGCAAGGACAGTAAATGCTGGAGCCACTGTCCTTTCTGTTCTAAAAAGAACTCAGTTTCTTTTCAAACTGGGAAGTGTCTTTGGCATGCATAGTTAGCTTTTTGCTCTTTGTAGAGGGGGCATGCACTGGGTACTCACACTCAAGGTCAAAGCTTCATAAAACATCCAGACATTCAGAACTGCAGAGTTCTCACACGTTTTTCAAATGGTTTAACACGTGTTAACACTGACCTCTTATACTTCAATGAGCTCTGTCATCCCATTAGAAGCATAAAAGGAAAAATAGGTAATTTAAACAAAAATGTAAACTTCATGCAAAGTAGAGGCACACAGATATTTTAAAAGCAATACTGCAATCATAATTTTAGTCAGAGGCAGAAAGAGAGAACAGTAAGGGTTCAAGGAAACCAGTCCAGAAGATTCCAAGGAAGTTTTACTAGAAAAGAACAAGAAGAGGGAAGGGGAAGAGGCGGCACGGCACTGGCTGGAGAACAGAGATGTGGCGGTATTAGCATCGGCCACCATCACCAACTCCCTGAGGAGCACTGGGGAATTCCCCAAGTAGGAACAGGAAAAACCTGGCCTTAGAGAAGTGAGTTAGTTCAAGTGCCCAGCATACAGGTTCTCTGTTAATTCCCACACCCTGACGTTCCTTTCTTCCAGACTCCTGGTCCTTTTAGAAACCCAGGGAAGTTAAATGAGACAGATCTACCACACAGGACATTTCTAGCAGAGTATTGTTTTCTTCCAGTTAACATTTCCAGAATACCTTGTCCTTCCACAGCCTAAACAATTCAGTTTTTTGAAGCGATCTCACTCAGTAGTTCAGGCTAACTTGGAACTCACTATGTAGCCCAGGCTGACCTCAAATTCACAACAATCCTGTCTCAGTCTCCTGAGTATCGGGATTACAGGCATGAGCCACATATATGGCTGAACAACAGCTTTTCAAAGCAGATTTCTTAGAATCTTTGACACTCTCAGCAAAAAAAAAAAAATGAAAATATATCATTCCTACAAACAGAACGGAGAGACTAGTACAGGAAAAATCACTTAATGCCACCAATGGGAGGGCTCTATAACGGGAAAGTGTAAAAAACAGCTTTCAAAATGAGAACTGGTTCCGATAAACTATTGTTGCATAGCTATGGAACACCCAACACCACTGGATGGAACCTAAACAAAGGAATGCTTTCTTGGTTCTTGACTGACCAAACCTGAGGTAAGGGGAGTAGTCCTCACTGCTCGTCTCCACGTAATTCACTTTAATG
This sequence comes from Hylomyscus alleni, assembly GCA_019843855.1. Taxonomy (NCBI): domain Eukaryota; kingdom Metazoa; phylum Chordata; class Mammalia; order Rodentia; family Muridae; genus Hylomyscus; species Hylomyscus alleni. The sequence goes on from JADRCC010577761.1 coordinate 11,375, forward strand.
TGAGGAAATAGTTTTTATTATTATAAAACATTACTTTTATATGTGTGGATGCACATGCCGTGACATACGTGTGGATGCACATGCTGTGGCATGTGGAGATTGGAAAACAACTCAGTTAAGTCAATTTTCTCCTTCTCCTTTCCATGTGTTCCAGAATTGAAACCTGCCAAGCCACCTCATCAACCTGGGAAAGGAAAGTATTTTCAAAGGAAAATACTTCCATCTTCCAATACAATGTTCCAAAGGCTAATATAATTGGGATAGCATGGGTATATACTCACTGACCAATAGAATTGCTGCAATGTCACCTAACCAGAGAGTTTAACAACATAAGACAGAGCCAGAGAGATGTGCCAGCAATTAAGAGTGCTTGATGCTCTTCTGGAAGATCCAAGTTCTATTCCCAGCACTTCTGCTGGGCAGCTCACACCCACCTATAACTCCAGCACAAGTGGATCTAACACCCTCTTTTGACCTTGAAGGGCACACACTCAGCATACATTCACAAAGACACAAATACGTACACATAAAGAAAAAGAAATTTTTTAAAAGAATACAAGATTTTATTAGGATAAATAAAAAACAGAGAAGACTTGAAAAAGAGCTAGCATTTTAAGAGCACACATATAACCACAAAGCACAAGTATACTGGGATTTCCTGGCACCCTATGTGCACTGGACTGGACTGTATCACTAATATCAATTCTGCATAACTCCAGTATTTACAGAAAAAGAAAGCAATCAGCCAACAGGCAGAAGTGTTGACATTTGGCCTGCTTCAGGCTGCTGTTCACCACTCTGTAGGATGGTGGGCAGGAACACAGAGTCAGCAAGTTGAGTTGATGATTGACACCTGACAGAATTAAACTCAAGGTCTATTTATCAAGTTTCACAGGGAAGCCACCACACACATTACAGTTTACTAAGAACAGTAAAAGTTACAAAGTATGATATGAGTCCCCTTGTTGAAATTTGTGTTGTTTTGTTTTGAGAAAGGCTGTACTCTGTAGAGATCCTGGATGGCTTGGAACTTGATATGTATACCAGGCGGCCTTGAACTCACAGAGGCAGCCTGCCTCTGCCTCCCGAGTGCTGAGATTAAAGTCATATAACACCTTAAATTTATTTCTTCTTTTTCATTAAAACAAGTATCAGAAGATGGATGGTGGTGGTTCACACCTGTAATCCCAGCACTAGAGAGGCAGATGCAGATGGTTCTCTGTGAGACCAGCCTGGTTTACAGATCAAGTTCCAGGACATCTAGGGCTACTCAGAGAAACCCTGTCTGGGAGAAAAATAAAGAAACAATACCACCACCAGCCTGTCCCCCACCCCAGGTATCATATCAGCCAGGCACAAAGTACACATCTATGTTAGCCCAGGAGAGACAGACACAGGATTGTGAGTTCAATTCAAACCCAAACTTGGGCTAAAAACTAGGCCTAGGCTAACCTGGGCTATATAGTGAAGGGGGAGGGAGGGGAAGCTGTCAATCAAGAATCTTAAGTTCTTCTTTTATATGTAGTATAGAAAACAGTATCATACGATTGCAGAAAGTTTAAGAAATGGCTTATGCCCAAAAGGAGATGACAACCTTCTTAGAAAAGCAAGAGTTACCTATGCTCAAGGATCTATAGCACAGCGCCAGACTGTATGGCGGTTACCGACTTTCAGGTAATTTAGGCAATCAGAATCAAAGATGGTGGGTGGGTGGGAGGCTTCAGGAACGGCACCACTGACGTTCACGTAGCTCTCCACCTGTAGGTATAATGCTAAGAGCTTGGCACATGTTACTTTATTTCCTTCTCACAGGAGCTCTTGAGAACTCCAAGTTCTGTATGCAGTCCCTTTTATCTTAGTTACTTCTTTAATGTTTTGATAAGACACCATGGCCCAAGTAACTTATCAAAGAACTAGTTTATTTGGGGCTTACAATTTCAGAAGTTGAATCCATGACCATCATGACCTAGAACAGCAGGCATGGCACTGGGGCAGTAGCTGAGAGCTTATCATCTCAGTCACAAGCATACGGCAAAAGTGGGGGAGTGGAGAGGGAGGGAGATTGCTGGCAATGGCATGGGCTTTTGAAATCTCTAAGCCTGACAATAGTGGCACACCTCCTCCATCAAACCCATACCTCCTCATCTTTCCCAAACAGTTCTACCAACTGTGGACCAAAGATTCAACACAGGAACCTACTGGGGTCATTTTAATTGAAACCATCATAGCATTCTTCAAAATAGAATCAGGAATCAAGGTCACCTGCCCAAGGATGCACAAACACAAAGTATCTAAGAAGGGTTGAGGTGCGTACAACTTCAAAGATGAACTCAGTTGAATTGTAAGTCAAAGGGTGGATAGGTAAAAAGAAAGGCCCTGCTTGTGTCTGGCAAGGAGGGGACATGGCATAAAGATGATGCTCCAAAAGGCATGCAATGACAACATATGTCCTAACACCTCCTTCCACAACTGCAGTGCAGGTAGGTAAGACATCCAACGGCAGAGGAAGGGCTGTCCTGTGCTCTGACCTTCTGCACTTAGGGTAGCTTCTAATCTCACTCTGAAGCTTATCAGAACTCTTCAGATTTTTAAGTTTCTCCGAAAGGGAATACTAAGATAGTCAGTACTCACCAACAATACACCTTTGTGAGGATGAAATAAGTTGAAATAGAAGGAAAAGCTATGAATTCAGACAAGTTTTAAAAATAGTTGTTTTTTAAAGAGTTTTCTAAAATCAAATTCATATACATCACTCTCACAGACATTACCAGGGAGTTCTAGATAGCCAAATGTAAATGTTTGAAACATTTGACATGTTGCTTAGCCAAATAAAAATGAGTAGAGTGTGGCAGCTGCCCTTCTTTATACTGGAACACCCTCTTTGGAGTGCCCCTGATAGAAGGACACATACATATTGGCCACACACAGCCCTTTGTACCTCTGCCTCAAGAAGAGCAGGTTCCATGGTTCTCGGCTCATCAACTGAGGCCTCATCATCAAACAGCCGCCGGCAGCAAACCAAGGTAAACGGTGGGGGCACTTCTTTAAGAAAGGAGACTGCTTCTCGGCGGGACTTCCCATAAAGCTGCATGCCATTGACCTAGGATGACAAGGGCTGTCAGCTGAGAATAGGTGCAAAATTAAGAAGCAACAAAAAGAAAACAGGATGGTATTTCACTGTTTTGTGAACAAAGGCTCTAAAATTACTCATATTATTTTTATTAATAATTTAAAACACTTAAATTAAGGGTGAATCTTGACTGAAAAAAATTCAGGCTACCTCTTGACTGAAATGGAGAGAATAAAGTATAAAATGTGTGCCAGGGGCACCATTCCTGGGTAGGAGATCTAATGGTTCACATCTCTGAGATTTCTCCTTTACATAACCCAATAATGCATTCTTTCGGCTTTCTGTCATTCCTTAAATGCACTAACTGTCCCTGCCAGCTTCCTAACACCCAATTCCCTCTGTGTTGTCACTTTAAGTCTGTTTGCCTAGCAACATGTGAGCACATCTGATACAGAGCAGTTGGAGTTTACTGTCAGTTGCACACCCCTCCTCAGTGAGCACGCGCCACAGCATCACCTTAGCACACCCATCTATAGCAGTAGCAGGTGTCACCAGCACCACTTCCATTCCCATAGCCTGGGCTAGTGCAGCATCACAGACGTGCGCACTTCCCAAGTCCATGGCAGTGTGAC
>JADRCC010577766.1:962-33227 GCA_019843855.1 Hylomyscus alleni
GACTCACTGCTGATGCATTGCTTTTATATCAACACGTATCTGGACAAAAGGAAGCATGCACACACAGGCATATGTCTCCCACCTGGACCATTGTTCGAGTGTTGTCATATAGATTTGGAGTGCTTTACAGAATATGCGATGTAACAAGAGAAAGGAAAACAGTTCTCTGAAATAGAACTTCAAACGCCAATAAAAAAAAGGCAGAGACAGCACCAACAGTCCTCATTTCTCATGCCGGATTCCTGACTTAGCACCTACTAGTTAGCATGATTCCTTTTATAACACCAAAACCAGATTTACTGAAAATTCTTACTATTGTATTTAATTTCATAAGAAAGCTGGGCATTTGAGCAACACATTCTGCTCTTACTCATGACACCTTGTAGTTGAGGCTTTTAAAGCCTTGTAATTTTCCTGCCAGGAACGATTCTATCAACTTTCAGGAAGAGTAAAATTGAGATGTGGCCTGCAGGGCTGTTACTTGTCTGTGATGGGAGGTTTGGAAACGGTTGGGATGGCTTACAAGTCTGCTTTAGAACCATCTTTTGTTTGTGGTATGGACTTTCCACGTTGACTTATGAGTATTTGAAGGTGGTGTTTTAGTGGAATGAATTTTAGTACACAGCAGAGTGCCCACAAGATAAATCAGGAGGGACCCAGAACAAAATGGAGCCAAGTATGGTGGCTCATGCCTGCAATCCCAGCACTCAGAAGGCAGAGGAAGGACTGTAGCAGGTTTGAGATAGCCTGGGCTATAGAGTAAGAGCCTCCCTCAGAAACACCAAAACATCCCCAAATGGAAGGAGCATATGATTTATTTTCTGAAAAATTGTGTGTGTGTGTGTGTGTGTGTGTGTGTTGTGTGCACCTGTGTGCACATGCAGGTGTGTGTACATGCGCATGCAGGTGCGTACCTTCACGCTCTTGCATGCATGGGTATATGGGTATGTGTGTGCCTGTCATGGTACACGTGTGGAAGTCAGAGAACATCTTTTGGCATTCTACTTCCTCATTCTATCATCTAGGTGTAATCATACTCAGATGGTCAGTCTTGGCAGCATGCTCTTTTACCTCCTGAGCCATCATGTGGGCCCCCTTCCTCTAATTATTGATCTCTTAGGTATTTTTTCCTGGAATGTTACCCAAAGCTATGCCCGGAGCTGAGCATGTATTCTCAGCATATCCACACTCACCTTCTAACAGCCTGTGAACCACTGGAAATGCTCAAAATGGGACTATTTTCACAAATTCTAATTGGATATGAGGAGGCCAGAACAAACCTCCATTCACCTGAGCTAGGACATGGATGGCAGACCAAAGAAACAATTCCACCCAGAGTTGACTGGATTGTCTTTTCCCCACAGAAGCTTGGATGAGTCAAAGGCAGCTGCATCTGTGAAAAGCACAGCACACCATGGGCAGTGACTCAGCAAAGATGTATCCCAGGGCTTTCTGGATAACTTGGAGGCATCTCTACAGGAGAGCCTCTTCTCCCCTGCCATTGGCTGTTTCTATAACTTAAGGGGTGGACCTTGTGAATCTTGTAGCTTTCTGAACTCCCTGGGGATTTTAAGTGGTTTTGGCTTCTTCAATTTTATGAGTCTTTCCCCCCCACTCCTCCCCCAAGTTGGAAGTAGACGTGTACCAAGGGAAACTAAGCCCAGGTCCCATTAGATGATGGGTTATGACATCCGCCATTCCCAGCAACCCATCGCTCTTTCTTTCCTCTCCCTCCCTTACCTCCACCATTTAATCATGCATGCACAGTCCCCTGGACCACACTATCTTCTCTGCACTCCAACATACACGCACAGTTCTCTGCACCATGCTATCTCCTCTGTACTCTGCCATGCATGCCCAGTTCCCTGGACCATGCTGCCTCCTCTGTTGTCCTCTTCCTTTGCTCCCTGCTCTGTTACTGTTGTTCTCATTTAGTTCTGTTTTCCCTGAGCTCCTCCTGGTGTGTGCCATAGCTACAGGGACTGCCTGTTCCCCGTCGTATTTTCCCTACCATTTCCTCCTCTCCCCCTTGACCCACCCTGGAGTCTCTGTAGTGACATCACTTCCTTGGAGAAAGCTTTGGGTCTCCCTTGTTGATGTCATCACGTGGAGACACTAGGCATTAGAAACAATGTCATGTGTGTTCTATGCTTTTATTTGATTAACGACTTCCCTTTAGATTGATGGGTGCCTTAATCAGGGTTCCTATTGCTGTGATGAAACACCATGACAAAAAGCGAGTTGGGAGGAAAGGGTTTAATCAGCTTGCCCTTACTCACTGCTCTTCATCACCAAAAGGAAGTCAGGACAAGAACTCAAACAGGGCAGGAACCTGGAGGCAGGAACCTGGAGGTTATGAAAGAGTATGGTTTAATGGCTCGCTTCACGTGGCTTGTTCATCATGTTTTATAGAACTCAGGACCATCAGCCCAAGTATGGCACCACCCACCATGGGGGCTGGGCCCTCCCCTATTGATCACTAATTGAAAAAATGCTTTATAGCTGGATCTCATAGAGGCATTTCCTCAACTGAGGCCCATTCCTCTCTGATACGCTGGATCGTGTCAAGTTAACATAAGACCAGCCAGTACAATGAGTGACATCTGGCTCTAAGTAGTATTTAGTAAATATTTGTTGAGTATGAGGACAGGAGGCTGGTCAGTGGCTCTATTGACTTTGCAAATGTGTGGTTGAAAGGAATGATTTTCTCTGAATTCACATGGATGTTCTCTCTTGGCTTTATTCTGGGGAGGAACTAACTCCAAAGAGTTCCCTGTTCTTCCAGATGAGCACACACAGGAAATCTCTCACCAGGACCATTTTGAAAGCACAGTTTCCACAGCAGAGTGCGTCCATACACGAGCGAGGAATGTGCAGCTAGAATCTCTGTAGTGTGCTGACCCTTAAGAAAAGCATAGCTGTGAAACTCGGAGAGGCCTGGTCTTCTCTCTTGTCAAGAGTGCTGTCAATCTCCAGAGCTGTCTGGAGAAGGCAGCGATGTGTAAAAACACTCATCAGGAGTCCAGGCTCACAGGCTATGCATGGCTACTGCTGGCTGCTATCATGGTCGATTAGGTGATGGGTTTGGTGCTCATTTGCTGTGACTTAGTCACAGTCCCTGCTCCGGGAATCCTCATCTTTACCCACTGTCTATCAGTCTTCATTGTAATAACCCATCTGAAGGGCAGGTTTTTTCTACAAATCCCAGACCTCAGCTGTTTCCGGAGGTTCCTTACATCGTTGTCCCGGGCAGCTGGACTGCTTCCCGATGCACCTGCTCTGTGCTGGCATGTACAGTGAATAGAGGATGGCTGCCTTTGCAGTGGAGCCCACTGCTGCTCAGAAGTCAGTGCCACACTGCAGGTCGTTTCAGGCATTGGCTGTAGAGGACTGAGGGGATGGCAGCTGCCTCAGGTCTTGTGGTGATCAATTCATACCAGAGGTGGATCATTGGAAGTCTATAGCTCCAATTTGAAGAGGACCGGTGGCAAATAATGACAAAACAAGATTGGAAGGCATCTAGAGCGCATGCCACATGGGTATCCATCAGGAAAAACCTGGATTTGTTTTTAGCCCAAGGAAATAGAGACCCAGGTCACTGATGTTGCCAAGCCCCACTTTAACCATTTGACACATAAAAACTCTAGAACTTCCTCAGCAACCCTGTTGGACAGTTATAGTTATCATTCCCACTTTTCAGATAGAGAAACTGAGGCAGAAGTTCCCTGTAACCCTGTCTGAGAGTCAGTGAAAGGACTGAGGTCCCATGCAGAACCTCTGTGCCCTGAGCTTCCAGTGGAGGAGGCCCCATCTCCCTCTTGAGCTCCTGCAAGACAGACTAAGACTTTGTGAGATGAGTGAGCCTGTACAGGGCAGGCGATACAGTAAGGCACAGAGTTCATGCTTCTGTGCTCGGGCCTGCCCAGCAATGGGAGATAGGCCTTAATAGGTGGCAACAAACAAACAAACAAACAAAAATCCCCTCTCCCTGCAAGAATCCAGGGCTCACTTCTTTGATCGAGGTACCTCGAAAGTCATTAGGATTTGTGTTCTTGACATTCCTTAAGGAAATTAACTCCCTCTCCTGGGTTCCCGCCAACTCTGCATCCTTGCTTTATTTGAAAAAGTGATTCTGTACTGCAGGTAACGGCCCTGCATCCTGAGAAGTGTTAAGGAACTTGCTTCCCTGACCTCTGTCCCTAGATTGACAAGTGTCAATCCCCAGTACTGAAAACCCAACGTGTCACCAGATACTCCGGAGTGTCCCTGTAGGACCAGGCAATATCTGCCAGAGAACAGCTACTTTTAAAGTCCTTCTCCTCTTCCTTAAGAAACTGCTGTGCATAACCTTGACCATTCCCACCCCTATGGTCACAGTGATTTGGGCAGTCAGACCTCAAACATTCTCCATCTTCATTTTGGTGGGCAGGGTGGTGAAGGTTTTTGTTTCTTAATATCTTTAGGAAACAATTTTAGTATAGTCCTTATCAACATATAAAAATAAGTCTTTATAATCTTATATTTACAAACCAACATTTCCTAGTGATAAGCACTAAGAGATAAGGCTTGCGAAGGAGGAATAAAGCTTTTCATTTCTTCCTCCTCTACTTGCTTACATTTACCATCTACTTACTCTCCCTACAGTGAGCATGGTTTGTTTATACAAAGATTTTTGGAATATTCTTATGGGAGGTCAGGATGGGTCCCGGAGCAAGCGTGATGGCATTTAAGGCCTTTCCATACCTTCTATCTCTCTCTCGCCATGCCTCTCTTAGACTAAACTTTTTCTAGTTTGAAAATGATACTCACAGTATGAATTAAAACAAAACAAAATGTGTCAAGAATTCTGCTGTGTACCCAGCCCCATTAGCAGAGTTTCACCACGGCCCCAAGCTTTGTCTTTTTACATGGCTTCAATTTTCAACACAACCTGCTTGTAAAATATGTATCTTGGTATGGTTTCATATTCATGCTTCTGTGATAGCACATGGTTGTGTAGACATTGGTTGAGGCTTTCTTTTTTCTTTTCTTTTCTTTTTTTTTTGATACAGTAAGTGCTAGTCTGGGACAGAGGCCAGGCTTGTTTGATGAGCTGTTTAATTAATGTCCCCTACATACACCTGAGTCTGTCACACTCCCCTTAGTGCATTTATTACATTTTCATATCAGTTATTAGTACAGTTCTTTGAATTTGACACTTTATGTATTTTTAATCACACAAATAATGAATGGATGTGCACTCCTCATGAAGAATTAGAATAGCCCAGTGCTATCTGGAGGGAAATTATAGTTCTATTAATTCTACCCTATGACTCTGGACTGAGATAAAATATTTCCAGCTTAGTGTTTGCTCTTCCCTGATTAGAGAAATCATCGCTTATTGTCAGAACTGCAAGGAAAAATTGTGTTCCAATAGGCACTTATTCTGACAGCAAAGCCACCTGGAAACAGAATTACATGTTTTAGGGTATGCACTGAGTTTAGTACATATATTGACTACACGGAAACCTTAAATCATACCATGAATACATGCTAGTGCTCAGATATAATGGGGCTGCAGGTAAGGCTCTGTTGATAGTTTGCAGAGCACACACAAAGCCCTGGATTCAATCCCCAGAATCATGTTGAGCCAGTGTGGTAGCATAAGCCTGAAATCCCAGCACTTGCTAGATGGAGACAGGAGGTAGTCAATATCATCGCCAACTACTCAGGGAGTCTGAATATAGGTGTCACCAAGAAGACATTGTACATGACCCAGGGACAACGGCCAGCGGTAGCCAAGGGATATCGTGTGTCCTGATGCTGCCTGTGTGCCACAGGCAGATCCCCATCTCTGTTCCCACAGCAGCAGCCATTTCTGGATCTTCTTGGTGCTCATGGATAGGACGCAGGAACTCTGAACCCATGTCCTCAGCTGTGGGAAGATTGGAGAAGTGCTTAGGTGAGGGGGAAAATGACATCTTTTATTTTTACTGACTTCTAGCCAAAACGTGCTGCCATCTTCACTGAGAAATGGAGGTGCTAAGCCACAGCAATGCTTGTGACTGTATCGCCATACCAGTCACTGATGTTTTCGTTCCGTGTCTGGGTTGATATAGAAATTCTCTTTGCTATAGCTCATCATTCAGACAGCTGATCATGATCATGATGACCCTTGATCTTCTCTGTAGTTAATCCCAAGGGAACAGCCATACTTGCACATTACAAATCTATGTGTTAAGCATTTAGAAACTAATTTGTGGTATAAATTTCTTTTTATGTGTTTTCACTTTTACATTAAGAAGAAAATTCTTAGAAGGGTCCCACATTTACTGACTAGAGCTGTGCCATACCCTCACAGTGTAATAATAAGAACAATCTGAATAAATTAACTGTTCTGCTTAGAGGTTCCTAAAAAAATGAGTCCAGGTAGCCCAGTAATTTCATGTGTGAGTATATGAGAAAGGGGGAAAGGATATAAGATGAGTTTCCCTGCAGCTCAAGAGCAGAGTATAGATTAAGGGTGGCAACTTATGCTGACAAACTCAGCACGAGGGTGGTTGAGGCAGGAGGATTAAGCTCAAGGCCAGCTTGGGCTACATGGTGAATTCCAGGCTAGCCTGAGATGTAATATAAGGTTCTGTTTCAAACAAAACAAAACAATACAAAATAAAACAACAAAAAGGAAAAGGAAAGAAAAAGGATAATATGTGAACATCTGTTAATTTCTTCATCTCATTAGCTTTAAGATCTAAAATTCTATAAATAACAACCTCAAATATAAGGAGCCAAGGACATGTGTCGTACCCAAGGGTCTTGATTTCTTCACATTCTGATGAATTAGGAGGGAGATAAAGACATTTGCATTTGACCATGTTATACTATTTTTTTTTCCTGAGAAGACATATAGAAGTGGTTTTTTATCCCAGGAGAAGTGTAGCACCAGACCAAAGAAAGGATTTTATCCATGTCTATCTTGGTGAACACATGGATTTCTTGGGGTTACTTACAAAAGCATATATGATTATAGACAGCTATACTACCGGGAAGTTCCATGGCTGATATCTGGTCAACTGTACCATTACAGAATTCTCCCCCAGGTGATTGGGGGAGGAAAGAGACCTTTTGAAGACTTGTGAAGATTTCAGGAGTCTCACAATCCCCCTCCCTCCCTCCATGAAGGAATTTTATTGGGCTAGATGTCATGAAAGTCTCATGCAGGCCATCAAAGCTCAGTGTTTCAAGATAACCACACTCTAACCTGGAGGACACAGCTACATTACAGAGACCTGAAGTATTTAAAGAAAGATACTGTGCGGTTTTACATAAATACACAAGTTTTTCTTAACCAAGAGATGCCTGGGCAATTGTGGCATGTACCTTTTACTATGAAACACAAAAATCTGAGGAGGCCAAGAACTGTCCAGTGCCAAGATTGGATGGAATCTTTTGTTTGTTATCAACCCCAGATTCCCAAGTTACGTCATGATTAGTTTGGTCCCTTTGAAATGGATTACTCATAAGATTCTAAAGCTATCAGGAAAAACTTCTGTGTGCTGGCCTTAACTAAATCTACCAGAAAATCATTTGGTTCTGAGTTGATAGTATTTTTAGAAGGCTCGGATGGTTTCTCATCCCAGCATAGGGGATGCTCTGATGTAGTAACCTGATTTGGAGGCTATGGGTAAGATCAGAGGGTACCCTGCTTCAGATTCCCAGAAAATCTGTAGGCTCGTAGGGGCACTGGGAGGTGAGGAGATGTTTGCTTATTGTTTTATCTTATTTTATTTCGTGTGTGTGTGTGTGTGTGTGTGTGTGTGTGTGTATGTGTGCCCACACAACTGTGTATGGATGTTTGTGAAGACTAGAAGAGGAGGTCTGTTCCCTTGGAGCTGGAGTTATGGGTGGTCGTGAGCTGCCTAATATGGGTGCTGGGATCCAAACTCAGAGCCTCTGCAAGAACAACAAGCTCTTTAAACTGCTGAGCCACCTCTCTAGCCTGGGAAGAGATGTCTCATACTTAACAGGAGCCGAAGGGCTGAGGAGTGATTCCATGTATTTTATTGAAGGAGGCTGTGCTACTATGAACCTTTTTCTCCCTGGCTTCTGATATTAGCTATAGGGAATTGAGTCTCAGAATGTCCCCAACCAACCTTTGCACAGAGGATGCTTTCCCCATGAGAAGGGAAGCTCAGGCGTCAACTTTTCCCTTCAGTGGGAGGGAGGCGAGTTAGTCCACTTATTAAGTGTGACAGTTGTCCATAGTCACAGGAAAATCTGAGGTCCAGCTGTGCTGTGCACTGGTTGTCTCTTAGGTTGAGTTTGGAAGTGACAGAGTTAAAGGTTCTTTCAGATGCAAGGTCTTAATTCCATTCTGGTTTTTGGCTCTGTAACTACAGAAACCACTTGAGCAGCTGCAAATAGCATTAGCTCTAAGCTCGTTACAGATCTTGCAGGCTCATTCATTGATTGCCTTCGATTTCCAGGACATCTCGGATATAGAATTAAAAAGACTTTAGTTAAGCCAATTAACTTTTGTGGCGCCTGGGCAACTAATATGGTGTGCTAGAGAAGGTCATTGATGTTATTCAAATAGCAGTTTTATTTGTGCTGGGATTAAGGAAACTAGGCAAAAGGTCCAAGAATATTTTATAATGTGTTGCTTCTGGGCTGTAGTAGCTTAGCCTTTCCTGTCTGAGTGTGACCTTAATTACACGTACAAGTGATTGGGTCACATTCTCCTTTCTGGAGATTGAGCCTTGATTGCATCCCCTCTCAAGTATCCTTTGGGCAAATTGTTCCTAGCCAAGTTTTAGCATGAGATTTAATGTTGCTGTCAGTTATCAAGCTTTAGAACTGAAGTGTGATGTTAAGGGCCTGGGCTCTGGGGCCGTGCTGCCTGGGTTCAAAGTCTGGGTTGCTTATGGTTTCAGTGTCCATTTCTATCACTCAGACCCTTTAAGTGTCTCCAAGCTGGGAGTTCCATGAGTAAGGCATTGATTTGTGTGAGTTGTGTGCTTTTCTCTTGCCTATAGAAGGTAAGTGGAATTGACAAGTCTTACTCCAAGGCTCAGGTGTTCAAGAAGTAGGTATATCTTCTTTGGGTCCCTTCCTCAAACGTACTGGCTGAAGGCACAGGAATGCAAAGCCAGAGAGATGATTACAATCACACAGTGGAGGGATGTGGTGGTGGGCTCATAGGCCTCTGAATCACCAAATACAAAGCAATCTGCTCATGAAGAAAGATGATATGAGTAAGAAATAGACCTCTATTGTGTTAAGCCTTTGAGATTTAGGGGATGTTGACATAGCTTATATCCCCTTAAATAATCAAGCATTTGAGTCTTTGGGCAAGTGTCTTTGAACATTTTGTAACTCAGTTCCCTAAACTGTGAAATAAGGAAATTAACCTTGGCCTGACCTAATGCAAACACTCAATAAGCCCAGGCTTATAAATAATGGTCTCTGTTGTTCCCTCTGATTTTGGGGAATGAGAAGGTTACATTGCTTTCTTCTGGAGCGTTGGAAAACACATAACATAAAGAAGTAGGCAGCAGAAAGCAGTTCATAGCAAGCGGTGCAGGCCCTGTCAAGTGGCATTTGATCACCTATGCCTGGGCTGTAGTTAAATTTGTTGATGGACACAGAGACATTTGTTCTCTGACACATGCGGACCTATAGCCCTTGTTTGGTTTGTAAGGTTGTGAGGTGCCTGTATCTCAAAGATAGTTTCATTTCAGAGCCTTGGGTACCCATGCAGTAGTTTATAAGATCCTCAGAAATGGCAGATTAAAAATAAAGCAGTAAGCATCTTGGAGAGATGACACAGTGGTTAAGCGTGCTTGCTGCTCTTGTAAAGGACTCAAAGTCAGGTCCTCTGTTCTAGGTCAGGCAGCTTATAACTACTTGTAACTCCAACTCCAGGAGATCTAGATCCCATAAACACTCACATATATGTATGCATGCTCATCCATACATATATACAAACAAAATTAAATATTTTTATTTTCTTTTTTGAAACAGGGTTTCACTGGCTGTCCTGAAACTTTCTCTGTAGACCAGGCTGGCCTTGAACTCCCAGAGATCTGCCTGTTTTTACCTCCCAAGTTCTGGGATTAAAGGCATGTGCCACTACCACCTGGACAAGAGTAAAATCTTTAAAGTGCACTAAGGCCATTTGGTTTGTCTATTAGGCAGACACCTCCCCAAATTTTGAACACTATGTCACACTAGTTCACCAGGGCAATGATGGGTCACTCTTGTCACTTGTCTCTGACTTAGTGTCCTTGTGTAAAACAGTGTCACCCCCTCACCCAATTTTATCACTACAGAGTGCAAATCTGTCAATGGCAGTTGTCCAGTTGACTATGTTGAACAGTAAAAACTTATGTGACTTTCAGGATGAAAATATATAGGGACAGTAGACAGGCTGAGGAGAGATAGTCATCTTTTAATTCAGGAACTGCCAATCTGGAAACGTTATGTATCTGTCAGAGACCACCCAGTGTGGAGGCTGCTGCCTTGAGACTCCCTGATTTAGTAGCCTCTGCAAGCTGCTAGCTGGGAGTGTGGACTCTAGGAACTCTGGGGGCGGGCCCTACAGGATTCTTACACTGTCCTTCCTGCTCCAGGATACAGTGACTTTGGGTATAGTTTCTTTTTCATAGAGAAGATTGAACTCCTTAAGGATTTGCCTGGAACGTCACAGATCTGGAAAAAAGACAACATGAATAATGGCTTTTTTTTTTTTGACCTTGGCGACATTTTTTTTTTCGGCCATACTTGTATAAACCAGGGTGGTTTATGCAACCCGACACTCTCCACATTCAGAAGAAAATCTCTGTGAAGCCTGATAGCTCTGTTGTGCTCACGGTTAAGGAGCGCTCCCAACATCAGCTTTAAAGAGATTTGTAAGTGTATTTACGTGGGTACATAATCGCTTTGGAGTGCCGTGTGTTGGAGTGACACTCTGTATGCAATAATTGAGCTGAGTGGAATGCTAAGTGCATTTATGTCATAATAAGAAAATAAAACTTCCTATAAGCAGAGACCCAAAAATTAGCGATGATTAGTTTTTATTGCAATATCTTTAGTGACAAATCCGAAAGCTGTCATTCCACCCCACAAACATATAGACGGCTTGCAACCTATTTCCATGAGAAGCTCAGAATTTACAAAGACTGGCCAGGGGCACTCAAAGCTTTATGAATACAACTGAGAAATTCCACTGGAGTCACATCCAGATTTAGTGTATCTGATGGGTTGTAGAAACCAGTTAAATGGTTACTTCTTGTTAAGATCAGAGAATGACCGTGTTTTAGAAGTTAGGACAAATTCTGGATTTATTAGTTTCTCTGCCATTATCACCACCAGATTTTGATCTTTGTTCCATGTCCAGCTTTCTTTAAGCTCTTCACATTTTTTTTTTTCCGATTGTTAAAAGAGCACCATGGAGCCTGGTATTACCCATTTTCTGTTGAAGAATAGAGGTTGGCAGAGGGCAGGAGGCTTGTCACATAGAGAGCAGACTGTGCCACACAGATTTGGACTGCATACACCTGTCTAGGGTTCCTCTTAGCCCCTGATAAACTACTCACTTGGTGCACACTGTTGGCTCTGCTCTCATTCGATCCCTAACCTGCAGCAACTGGCTTGTACCCTGTGAGTTAGCAACAGCACTGTCTCGAGGTTGGCATGCACTCTTGCCTGTCTGACCTATCATCTGTCTTCACTAGGAGTCCCACAGTGGACAGAGCAGTAGCTGCATTACTTTGTCCCAATAGAGGGACATAAAGCTTGCTATTTACATGCCACCAAAAATGCCACCTCTTTCTCCCCCTCCTCTTGTTCTCTTGCCCATCAAACCTTTGTCAACGATGTCTGCTTCTGTTTATCAGTCATCTTAGGGTGGCTCATGATGGTTGTATTACATTAACACGGTCCTTCATAGACTGCCTCTCCCTAGAGATGGGGAATAGTATACAATACTATTAGCCCTTTTCTAGGAATTCTGTCTCACCTGCGGTTTTCTAACTCAAGGTTCAGGGCTTAGGTCTTCTCTTTATTGCTGTATTACTTATTTTTATAGTGTTTGTGACAAAATGACCAAACAGCCACTCAAGGGAAGTGGGGATTTCTTTTGGCTCATGGTTTTAATGTCTATCCACCTGCCATTCTGGTGGGGAAGGCATGGCAGAGATTACAGTTGTTTATACCTGTTTATGTCTAGAGAATAAGGAATCAGAGAGAAGAGGGGGGAAGGTGCCAGGTACCCTTTAGGACCTACCTTCAGTGGCCTTCCTCCTCTAGCTACTTCCACACTTCCTAAAAAACAGCACCATCATCTAGAGACCACGGATTCAAACACATGAGCATGTGGCCAGGCTTGGAGGTGGGAGCCTCTTTCACATTTAATTCCTAGAAGTTGCTCTCCCAGAGACAGGAATTACCAGAGCATTTGGAGTTAAGTTTTCTAGAAAACTAGAAGTATTGTTTCCAAGTCCCATGTTTGGACACAAGCTTCCTGGATCTCACTCTGGGTGAACATAGTCTTGTGGTTCTTCCTCAATCCCTCCAAACCTGTCAGTTCTTGTGTTGTGATTTTATGAAGCCCTCTGCAGATATACAATTTTAGCTTAGGGTGGACAATTTAGCCAGGGGGTCCATGTTTGAGTGCAGCTGTGCTGTGGGCATTGCTACTTTTGGCATCTCACCTCTGCACTGGTTCCTGATTGTGAACGTATTTCGAGCCCCTCTTTATGACTGGCTTTTATCCCAATCACTTGTGATTGCTCAGAGGTCTCCCCACTCACATCCCACTTCCTCAGGGGTGGTGCAAGGGCAGGGGGCAGTTCCAGGTGACTCACTTCTAGATATGCAGTTGTCATATAGGGGGAAAATGACCCAAATGTATGAGCAGCATTAAGTGTCTTGACAGTGAAATAGTGCTTTTCTGTTGCTGGTGTTTGTGTGAAATGATCTGGCAAAATAGATGCTACAGAAATAATGCATTTCTGTGTCTCCCTTCTACAGTGATAAATGTTCTCAGCTCACCAAGGGATTTCTTGCCAAACACTGATTCTGCTAACAGAAGGAGTAGGAAGACTCATATGTTCTCTTGTGACAGAGGAAGGCAAAGTTTATTGGGCTTGCCTTCCTTCTGTGATACAAATGCTACGAGGCGATCTTTGAAGGTCTGTGTTCTGCCTAGATGCTTGGCTAAGGACACACTTGGAACGCTGTGGTGGAGCATCTTAGCTCCTGCAGAGAGACAGAGAAAGCAGAGCTTGGAGTGTGAGCATCATCAGAGACCCTGGATGGAATTGACTGCTCTAATAGGAGCTTCCTCTCAGAGAGGCACCTGTACCATAGCACTAGAGTCCTCTGGAACAGAGGGACCAAGAGGGAAAAACAAGGGACCCTTGGGATTTACAGTGATACTTTGTAGGTCTTCATCATGCTGGTCCCTTTATAAATGCTTTCCTGGTGAGTCTAGAGAGCAGTGCTGGGGCGGCGGGGGCAGGGGAGCATCTTTTTCCTGGGTGTTCTGAATGAAGACACTGAGGCTCAGAAGGTGTCTGCTAACCATTAGCTTCCTCCATGTCTGTGGGCAGCACCTCTTGGTTCTTCACTCTTTCTAGGATGTTCTTTCTAGGACTGCATTCTTCTGTCTGTTTTATGCACTGAGGTTTTGCTTCCCCCCACACTTCTGATCACTAGTGTGTCCTCTCCCCAAGTCCTTTGGTGGCTCCAGATGTCCTACCTACAAACTCCCTGCTCTCAACCCTGCGCTCCCTGGCCTTGTCTTTCATGATGCCTCCCTCCTTAGCTGCAGGTGGTCCAGTGACTTGAAGAAAGAAGACTTTGCTGAGTCATGGGAAGCCTCTTATTCTGGACCTTCCTAGGCTCTGCTCTCACAGACTCTTCCCTCACTATCATCTGTTTTGTTTTGTTTTGTTTTTCAGCCTGATAACCATTCAAAATGGCAGTCACTACCTTGACCAACCCCTCAGGGTGCATCTCTGTCCATTGATCACATTGTTCCTGCTGACCCAGAACCATAGGCTTTCTCAGAGTTTGTCTTATTGACTGTCATGGGCTTGGTGTCCAGGACCCTGCCTGGCTGACCAGAGACACAAAGTGTAGTCTATGGAACAAATGGAGTGTTAGAAAACAGAGGAACACAGTGTGGTGGCTTCAGTTTTGATTATGGGAGACCAGTCATATCTTTCCTTTGTGTCATTCTTTCATGTCTTCCTGCTGTGTGATCCTGGGGTCCTCTTCATATTTCCCCTATTCCTTTCTGCGGAGGGAAGATAACTGATGGACAGAAGTCCCTAGTAATGCAGTCAGTCCTTAGCCATGCCTGCACAGCTGTGCAGGATGTTTCTGGGGAGGGGGTATGACTTTGCTAAAAGCCTTCTTTGGTGCCTTGCAGAATAGGAGGAGGCTGAAAACACAGGTGACAATGGAAAAATCTCTCACGGAGGCCCCAGGACACTTTCCAAGTGGGCTCCTCCTTTCCCTTAGGTGTTTGGACTGGCAAGATCTGGATGTACTCCTTCACCCTGGCGCTATGGTCCCCTTTGTAGGCTCTGAGGAGAGTGGAGGCCACTGCCAGCACCTCTTTTATGCCTGACACATAGTGTTTGCTTTCTCTGAGCTGCTTTTGGGCAGCTCTTGTCAAGTGACTGTCCCCAGTTCTTGATATTTGATTCTTTTTTCAGAGTCTAAGCTGCTGCTAGCAACAAAATCAATGAGACAGGTGATTATGGGAATGAAATGGGCCTTTCAAAACCAGTCTGCAAATATTTGGGCTGTCAATCTGTTGTCTCTCTACCAAGAAAAAGTTCAAAAGTCTGAGCAATTAGATGTCAGGCCTTTTTAGGTTTAAAATCTCTCTTCAAACCTTTGACTTTCACCAGCTTAAGTAATCCCCTCATTGCCTCAGTTCCCTACTGCAGCACACAGGTAACATTGACTCCCAGTAGACTGTTAATAAAGCACAGATAGGCACAGGAAATATGTTCAGTGCAGGGCTGAACAGATTCTACTTTACTGTTTATCTGCAGGGATTTTGACTGGACTCAGATTCCTCCTTTATAAAATAAGCTCGTAATTTTTTTAGGCTGTTTCCACCATGAAAAGTTTTTTATTTTTTTCTTCCCTTCAACTATGGCAGATAGTTTTGCTAGGTATCATAGTCCAGGTTGACAGTTGTGGTGTTTTAGTACATGTAGTGTATTGCCTTTGGCTCTTCTAGCTCTCAGAGTTTCCACTGAGAAATCAGGTGTTATTTTGATAGATTTTCATTTATATGCAATTCTTACAGCTATCAATACTTTTCCTTTATTGTAAATTTAGTGTTTTGACTATGATATCAACTTAAGAGTAGGGGGCATGAGAAAGATTCTAGGGAGGTTAGCTGTGAGGATCTGTACTAGGGGGAAGGGAAGGGGGGAGTGATGCATTCTGTTTCAATTAAAAATATTTAGCCAGGTGGCGGTGGCGCATGCCTTTAATCCCAGCACTTGGGAGGCAGAGGCAGGCGGATTTCTGAGTTCGAGGCCAGCCTGGTCTACAGAGTGAGTTCCAGGACAGCCAAGGCTACACAGAGAAACCCTGTCTCGAAAAAAAACAAAAACAAAAACAAAAAAACAAAAAAAAACCAAAAAAATAAAAATATTTAAAATAAGCAAATAAAAAAACCAGAAGGGGCCCCTATTTTGTTCTAAACAGAACTAGAACTACTAATTTCATATTCTTAATTTATAAAATGATATTCTCACTATAAAAGTTAGAATATAGATGTAAAAAAGAAATAAATAGTGTGTGATTGCATAACCTGCTGTGAACACAGAAGATATCCTTTTATCTGTATGTATGCAGATTATTGATTTAAAAGAGAAATAGGCTAATGGTTGCTTGTATTATTTTGCAACACACTATATGCCCTTTCTTTTCATTCTTTGATTCAGTTTGGTGTGGAGATGTAGGATTCATGCAGTTGCTGCTGATTAGACCGATCTCTTCTTGTAGGATCCTTTCTAAGGCCTTTGATGCATGTTACTGCTCTAAGCCACTAAGGGCTTGCCCCCAACTCTAGATACTCATGGATTTCTCTCCCTATTCTTCAAATCTTCTGATTCTAGAGACACCAAACATTTCCTGGTAAGACCAAAGCCTTTATCTGTCCTGATTACAATAGGCACTAACATCCTGAGAAGGCAGGGTGACTTCCTCAGGGTAGCAAGAGAGTAGAACCCACTTGGCCCATTATCACGAAGCATCTGTTGTCATCTAAGCTATAGGGAGAGTGGGCAGTAGGAAGGAGGGAAACAGAGAACTGCTGAATTACTCCCAAATCTGGGATCTTGGATTGACACTTATTGTGTTGAGATCGGTGACTGTAATACAGGTACAAGCTGTCCCAGGTGGTCGGTCAGTACAGTCAGTCTCCTTACAGAGAAGGTTCAGGGGAGAGATGTAGGGAGATCTTACTGGGAAGTCAGGAGCTAAGGAAGTAAACTCCCTTCATGATTAGAGGGAAAATGCTGGCAAACAATGTTAAGGCCAGAATACTGGGCCCCATAAAAAAATTAAAAGGGTCAAGTGAGGATTCATTATGAAGTACACTTTTTCTAGATCTCTTGACATCATAGATCACTGAAGGCAAAAATTCATTTCATTCCCTCTATAAATGGGAGGCTGCTGTTAGTTTTGTTAGATTTTTTTCCCCTCCAGTACTGAATTAGCCTTGGGCATAAAACCTGGTCCCTGCTGTGAACTTTGGAGCACATCTGGTGAACAGAGGAAAAGCCCAGATCCACAGATCCTGACTGGCTTTTGAACTTAGGAAAAGTTTCCAGTGATTTGTCACTGAAGTTTCATTCAGATAGCATAGGATATTCTTAGCTAGGGTTGGGCTGTCCAGGGTCCCTCATCCCAGGCCACTTTCCATGTGTGAGAGATGTCACTATTAGAGAGTCAAAGGACAGTACACCTGCCTCTTTGCCTGTCTTTCATGTTCATCAGATTGCAGTGTATCCTCATCAAATCATCATCACCATCACCATCACCATCATCATCATCACCATCACCACCATCGTCATCATCATCACCACTGCCGCCACCACCACCACATCACCATCACCATTATCATCTCTTATCTGTTCTGCATCAAGCTTTATTAAGAAAAATCCCTGTTACTATGAGCTGTGGGTGGTTCATTAACCATAAGGGTTGCAGTTCTGGAAAAGGTAAGTCCAGCTTCTTCTGGCTGGGTTTCAAGCCGGGGCCAAAACAGCTTTGCTCTAAAGGAGGAAGAGGGGAGTCGGAAAAGGAGCAATAACGATTTCCTAGAGAGATTCGCGAGGGCGGGCCCCAAGAATAACTCATCTGATCTTTATGTATGATCTTGGGGAACAGGGAGAAGGATGATCCTGTAACTCTTGGGCCATCGCAGGCCCTAGCACACATAGCAGCTCAGAATGTCTGTTAAATAGTGCAGCAGATCTTCACCTTGCTCTGCTCTCAGGTGACTCAGAAACAGCATGTATATCTCAGGATCAACTTCATTCTGAGAACCCATTGGCCCTGGTGCTCAGGACAGAGGTCTCACTTTCCAGTAACTGTCTGTTGTTATATAACTTCCTTCTTTGCTGGTGTCTGGTAGTGGGTGTTGTTGCTATTGGACTGAGAGTGAGGTTTGCTGCTTCTAGAACCCAGTCAGATGCCCCGGCTCACTGCTGGCTGCTAGGTGTCTCCTGTAAGTCTTAGGAAACTGGCAAAAACCCTTCTCTACTTCATTTTTTTTTGGGGGGGGATCTCTGCCTCTGTCCTCCAACGTTAATCTCCTGTCACACAAAAGTGCTTTGCTTTTTTGTATCCTTGTGCCAGGGTCCAACCTGCACATGCAAGGGCACAGCTCAGCCACGGATGCAGCACACCCACCCTCCCAAATTCTACTTTGAGAGCCCAGTTTTACTGCCGCAAAGGATTTGGAAATCGGAACTGGAAAGAGACGTGTTTTGAGTGACAGCACATACTATTTTTCTAGCTGAGCCTTGAGTAGAAGGCTGGCCTCTGCTGGCCAGGAAAAATGGTGTCTTCTTCTAGCTCCCATGTTTAAAGGTAGATGTGGGGGAAGGAAGATAGGATAGATATTTAAGCCCTGGAAATTATCCTGCCACAAAGTATTCTTTGACTTATCATTTAAGAATAACTCTAGACACCACAGAATCAAGCCTCAGCGTGAACCCCTAGTTTTCCTAAGTTGCAGTTTGAGGTGAGATGTTAGCAACTCAGTTTGAAGTAAAGCTACACGTAATGCCCCCAGATTCAGTGCCTCGGCCTTTTTTTATAAGGATATGAGCATCATGATGTTGTTTGTACACTGACATAAAAGTATTGTGAACTCCTTTTGGAATTCCCAGTAAGAAGCAGCATTTCCACTTAATGTGAACAAAGCCGAGATTATTCAAACCAACTTCTGTCTTCCAATCCCTTTGTGGTCTTACAAACCACTCAGGGCCTGCCAGAGCTTTTGCTCATATGGGCTATATCTATTAATATTTACAACATTAGCTCTTAAAACTAAGACATTTAAAGAGAAACTAATTTAAAACATGAAAAGTATTATGTAAACTATATATTTTATGAACAATAACTGGTATTAATTTTCCATTTATTTGGCAAATTTCTTTAATGTTTGACTTAGCAGAGACATATGGATTCTCACATGTCTGTCTGCACCAGTCTGTTGTTATCTGTTGCTGTCCACCAAGCAAGCCAATGTCAGTTAGGTATGCTATTGGAAAAAGGACTGTATGGATCCCTGAGAGGGTCTGAGTAGCCTTCAGGAGTTTCTGGACCACTTTTCGAATTGCTGCTTTAAACAAATTAGTTATCAGAGTATGTAATTATCTTCTAAATTAGTGAGTGGCCAGCACATACAATTAGAGGTTTCATTGTGATACGTTCTTGTGTGTGTGTGTGTATGTGTGTGTGGTTGTGTGTGTGTGCACGCGTGCAGGTGTAATGGCTTCTTGTGGCTGTACATTTGGCACAGCTGAGAAGAGGGCGCTTCATCTGAGGAATTGCCCTCATCAGCTCCTTGGACGTGGCTGTGAGCATTTTCTTGGTTGCTAGTAGCTGGAGTAGGTCCTGGCCCGCTGTTTGTAGTGTGTGGGTAGGTGGTCCTGGGAGATATATGGAAGCTAGCTGAACAGGAGCAGGGGGCAAGCTAGTAAGCAGCACTCCTCCATGGTCTGCGCTACCACGTTCCCGCTGCCACCAGGTTCCAGCTTGAGTTCAGGTCCAGATTCCCTCAGTGGTGGATTGTTATGTGGAAATGTAAGTGAAAACGAATCCTTTCTTCACCCCTTTGGTCTGAGTGATTTGTCACAGCAACAGGAAGCTCATTAGGTCAGCAAGTAAGCTTGAACCTATGTGCACGGCCAGAAGACAACTGTAGGTACCATCTACCTTGTTGGTTTTTTGTTTTTGTTTCGTTTTGTTTTTCTTCTGTTTTTCTTTCTTGAGGCAAGGTCTGAACTTGCAGAGTAGTGTAGGCCTGCTGACTAGCCAGTCTCAGGGATTCATCCATCTTCATCTCCCGAGTGGTGGGATTACACGTGTGTGCTACCATGCCTGGTGGTGGTGGTGGTGGTGGTGACAGTGGCGGCAGTGGAATAGCTACTGCTGCTATTGCTATTGGTTGTCCTCCTCCTCCTCCTTCTCCTCCTCCTCTTTCTTCTCTTCCTTCTCCTCCTCTTCTCCTTCTCCTCCTCCTTCTCCTCCTCCTCCATTTCTGTTCTGGGGATTTAGCTGAAATCCTTGTGCTTGCACAGCAAGTACTTTTCTGTCTCCCAGCCTCACTGTGGTATTTGTGTGTGTGTGTGTGTGTGTGTGCATGTGTGTGTGTGCGTGTGTAACTGGTCATATTCATCCCATCACTCTCTTCTCTTCCCCTCTCCCTCCTGCTAATCTTCCCAAATACCTATTTCAGCTTTTAAGTCTTACTATCCCTCATCCCCCTAAAATACAGACTCCACATCTGAGAGGAAACATACATGAGTGAACGGCCCCAGGACCAGTGTTAGTCTTTCTGAATATGGCTTATGTTACTTACCATGAGGATCTGATCTCTAGTGTACATGATGAGTTTTTAAGGAAAATTTGTCTTAAGTTGAAAAGATGAGGAAGCCAAGCATCCAGTCAGCCCCTTAGGACATTTCTTGGATGAGCCAGCATTTGATTAGCTGAAAACTGTTTCTTTCCTGGGTGCCATGTCAGCTTCTGGTCAGAGTCAGGCTCAGTTTTCAGATTTCTCTCTGGTTGTTTTAGTAATTGTGAGATGCAACCTACCATCTCCAACTCCAGACATGGTGTCGATGAAGTTTTAGTTTTATATCCATCAGAGGAAACCCCACATGTGGTCCCTTAGAAGCACATGCCTCTAACGCCACCCTTTCTCCTTACAGAAATACAAAGAATATGAGAAAGACGTTGCCATAGAAGAAATCGATGGTCTCCAGCTGGTGAAAAAGCTGGCTAAGAACATGGAGGAGATGTTTCACAAGAAGTCTGAGGCAGTGCGGGTGAGTCTTTCAGTATCTGTGCCACGTTGTGCAGAGACACACAGGCAGCTGGTGTTTGGGGACTGGCACTGATGAACCAGTTGTGAAGTTTGCCCACTACACAGATGCTCCTTCTTGTTTCTTCACTTTGGGGGCCAAGAAAAGCAGTTTTCCTTTGCCCTCTTCACTCATGGGGTGCCAAAGCTAGTTTTTCTTTCTGGATCTTATGCCTCCATTAAAAGGTTGTAAAGGATTCCCTAGTCCCCCAACTCTGTTATGCCCTCCTAACTTCTCTGGTCACTTGGGACATTGTGGTTCACTGGATAGCTGTAAAACATTTTTAAAAACGATTACCACCGTGCGGACCTGAGCCTCGGTGCGGGCAGATGAGGCCGGAAGAAGTTGGATGTTCTCCTTGTTTTGTTGGAGCGTTACTGAGATTGCAATGTTTGTATTGATCCAAGAAGCTCACTGTGATTTCACGTCAGCTGGATGAAGGGAACTGCAGGGTATATGGGTCTTTTGTTTGTTTTTCTTTTGATTGCTAAGTTGGCTTCCTGCTTTATGTTTAACTGTTGGTGCTCAGCTCACAGCTCCTTTTATTCAGTCTAACACTGTAGCCCAGGGCATGGTTCCCCCCCCCCCCGCCCCAAGATATAGAGTATAGATATAGAGATAAGCCCCGACTTGTCTCACCCAGATGATTCTAGATCCTATCAAGTTGAGAATCAAGATTGGCTATCATACATGAAGTGTCATCTAGAATTGTGACCATATGATGAAAAAAAATGTGATTTTTGCCTTCTCGTGTGCTTTCTCTCAAGTCTATTTTCTTTGGATTTCTATGTGTGTGCTTATACTTTTCTTCTTTTCAATTTTGAAAATTATGGCACCCGCTTGCCTTTTGACCCATCTTTTTTTATCCTTTCTTTCACCTGCTCTTTGGTAATTTCTCATGTCACTAAGTTTTGTGATTTCCTTGGACAGCTGACTACATGTTTGTTAATTGCTCCCACTGCTTCTGCAGCTACCAGTTTGTCCATTTAAGTTGTTTACAGATTTTGAAATCAATATTACTGCAGTGAAGGTTCAGCAATATCAACAATAAATCAAGCAATCCTTGGTGGATAACCCTTTAAAGATTTTGCCAATATTCACCTATCTTGTCTTTGCCAGCTCCCATGGTAGAGGCTCTGTTGCCATCTGCAGTTTATAAAAGGGAGATGGGGAGAAATAAGCTATGTAGCTGTGCAGTCACTTTGATATGGGTTTCCAGGTCACCGAAGTCTATGATCCTCACCGCCTCTATTTGCTTGGTATCCTAGACTACATACTGCCTTCCTTAGTGGGAAGGTCCCGAAGGCATCTAAAGTGCTCTGAACCTACCGCAAGTTATTTATGCTTATGGAAACATTTCTGTTTCAGTAGGGGTATGTTAGTTCATAGTCCTTCCAAGTGTCATCTGAATGCTTTTTTTCTGAAATACACACGCGCGCACGCGTGCGCGCACACACACACACACACACACACACACATTTGTTTTTATGTTATCATTTTATTTTGTGATTTGGGGGTTCTAAAGTTTTAAAATTCCAGTTATATATTCTATGTATATATGTGTGTATATATGTTTTTAGAGGGGAACTTGTTTACCACAGTATGTGTGTGGAGGTTAGAGGTCATGGGTCTCCTCTGCCTTATCGGTCTTAGGGTTCAGATTCAGATGGGCAGGCCTGGCAGAAAGTGCCTTTATCTGCTGAGCTATCTTTTTTGTTGTTGTTTGGTTATTATTATTATTTTGAGACAGGGTCTCACTATGTAGTCAAGGCTGACTTGGAAGTCTCTCTGGCAGGCCTTGAACTCAAGTCCCTCTGCTCCAGACTCCTGGGTACTAGGATTACAGGAGTCTGGCTCGTTTTCATTCTGTTTTGAACACTAATAACAACATTATTAGTTTCAGTGAAGAAATCTATTGATTTCATTTGTATTTCTTTGCAAATCACAGAATTTTAGGGACAGTTGGTAGATAAGAAAGCCCTGGTGTCAGGAACATGGGGCACTTGTCAGAATGCATGTGCAGGGCACTCCTTGGCAGAAGCACCAGCTCCTGGGCCTTGACCCTTTTGCAGTGTGCCCTACCCATGGGCTGGGGTGTACTAACCAGGATTTCTGTCTTGATCCAAGGTCGGAGGCTGGTGAGGACCATTGAGCAGGTCCCTGTGGATCTCTTTTTCTGCTCATACCTCCCTGGAGCCACGCAGAGTATGTGCTTAAAGGTTTTCTGAGCATATGATGCACCTGGCCAGGGACTAGAAGGTTATGCTGTGCCATTTAGATTTTGTGTCAACCCTGGGACTTATCATTGTCCTAGAAGTGAGAATACAAGCTGAGCTGTGTGAAGTCATTTGCCCAGGTCACACTCCAGGGCTTAGTTTTTGCATCCTCAAGGCAAGAGTACGGCTGTGCTGCTACGTATCCCTGAAAAGTCTAATGCCTGCCAGATGGAAAGCACTCCATGCACGTCTAGATAAAGCCTTTTCCATCTTATGAACATGTGATGGAGATGGAGTCCTGGGGCTGCAGGGAGCACCTGGCTGGGAACAGGAGGGAATGGAGCTGGCTGCAGCCAGTCAGTATTGCCTAATTTTGAAACCATTTTGCTTTAAATTAGTGACATTAAAAACAAACAAAAACAAACAAACAGAAAACAACCCTATTTGATATGGTTGGTACAATTTCTTTGAGAAGGAAAAAAGAAAGTGTCCTGTTTGAATGGATGTTCCCAGGATAAGGCCAGCCTTCACATTCTGAAAGGAGTATTTTCTGTATTTTAAAATACCCACAGAGACCCTTTGTAAGGAAACTGGATGCCACCACATCATGGGAGTTACATTCAGCTTTGTGTGGTTCTCTTCACCCACAGACCTTGTTGTTGTTGTTGTTGTTGTTGTTGTTGTTGTTGTTGTGAGACTGACCCAGGCTTCATCCTTCCTAGGCAGTGTTCATCCACTGTGCCACAGCTTCCAGTGGTTTTTATCTGGATTCAGTTGAGCATGGGCTAGTCCCATGTGCTCTTGCACCTCTGTTGGCAGTAGTGAAAAGGCCTGGGCCATCTGGAATGAACTGCTAGCTTATCTTGAAGCCAAAGAAGGGATGACTGGGACTCTTCATTTTGTAATGATACCTTGCTTCCCGGGCAGAAAGCTTCATTTTTGGGTTCTGTGAGCATTTGGAGCAGCCAAAGACCTCAGGCTTGCCCTGTAGCTACCCTTTGCAGTTTTCTACTCAGTTAGCTCAATCCAAAAGGAGTAGGCTCTTTTGTCTGGAATCTTAGCAAGTAGACAATGGGCCAGGAACAGAACAGATTTTAGGATTGTCATTTCCTAAACTCCTCTGCCCCACCCCTAGTAATTTGCATCAGATCACACTCCTAGGGTCCTCTCTTTATCCTTGACAGTGTCCCCAAGCTTATTGGTCTGATGTCACTCATCTTTGTGACTTACGAACACATACAAG
Source organism: Hylomyscus alleni (assembly GCA_019843855.1). NCBI lineage: Eukaryota > Metazoa > Chordata > Mammalia > Rodentia > Muridae > Hylomyscus > Hylomyscus alleni. The sequence goes on from JADRCC010577766.1 coordinate 25,037, forward strand.
GAAAACCTGGTTTGCAAACCACAGTGACTATTAAAAGTATCGCTAAGGGGTGGAGTACCTTGAAACTGTCTAGAGCTGTAGACTGCCTTTGGCTTACACAGATAGATTCCATTAGCACTGGGGAAACCTAACTCCTGTAACCCAGACCTTTAACCCACACAGCCTGTCATCTCCAGGCTGTTGAACAATGTTGTTCTTTTTCTTTGTCTCTCTGGCTGGATTTCATCATTCCTCTCCATCACTTTGCCTGGTGATTAGTTGAATCAGAGCGATTTTATCATGCTCAGGCCTTATTTGAATTCTTCTCTGCTATGCAATTATCCTATCATAGAAAGTCCTATTTTCTGCCCGTCAGATGTCTGAGGTAAATGTGAAACCTAAAGTGGCCTGCCCATTATGTAACCTCTGTCATACGGCTGGTAATGGACTACATGTAACTTTTTCCCCCTTCGGACTAGCAAATTATAAATAACCTTAGGCTCCGTAATTGCCATTAACATAATGGCATCACCATTATGACAGCTCTTCTTAACTCTATTTTCTAGACAATTTTAATGCCTGAGGTAGTTTGAATAATTTTTGTAAATCCACTCATAGGCTAGCTCCAGGTTGTTTGAAGGAACAAGGCTGCCGCTTGCTTTTGTGCACAACAACTATGCACAAGGCATTATCTCCCAATTTCTCTATTCAAATGTGTACACACTACCCAGCTCTCAATGCATGTTGCTGAGCTGTTGATATCAAGCTTCTGCCTCCTTTGAATGGCCAAGGAGTGGAATCAATTTGCTTTTAGTTCATCAGCATCTCAAGGAGCCTCTTCAAATGCTGAATTTAGCAGAAATAATATGCACCTGCCTCCTGCCAGTGGCACACTCCCATTGGGCTATTCTAAGTGACACCTGGGCTGCTTGCCTATGACATAAGTCAGAACTTATTTGAGATACTGAAAGAAGGCAAACTTGGCATGGCTCCTCTATTTGCTGAGCCGCTGGCATTAGGAAAAGTGCCCCGATTTGAGGGAAGGCAGAAGGCAATGGGTAGACTATTACCTGGTCTTGGTGATGTGGGCAGGCAGGCCTCAGCCTTTGTCTTTCAGATCTGGCCCTTCACTGGGAGCAACCTAAGCTGTCAATCACCTAAAAGCATCTGCTCTAGCTCCAGGGAACTCTGAATGGGCAGAGCCACTGTGGAGAATTTGTGATTCTTAGGTACACCCTCACTTCTGAATCGTGGCATCAGTAGAGTAGCATTTGCCTTGAGTCATGCAGGGACATTCTGCCTTCACCTTCTAGATTTGGGCAGGCTTGCAGCCCCTTCCCCCATTTTCTCAGGCGACCTGGTTTCTGCAAAGGGCAGGGTTGACTTTGTGCTGAGTCCTACAGATCTTAGACCCCCATAAACCTAAACACATTATCTGGGATCGGGGAGGGATCATGAAAAGATAGTGCATGTTTTGGTAGACAATAAAGCAGAACATTAAGTATTCAATTTACTATTGAAATAATCTGAAGCACCCAGCAGAATGAACTCCAGTGCAGACAGGGAAGAGACACAGGAAGCAGGCTGTAACTGTACTCACGACAGGAACAGTTTGTTGTTTTCAAACCTTTGGGATGAGATGTTTAATAATTTCCTCCAAGTACTCACAGCTCATAGCTGAAAATAAACCCAATCCCTTGCCCTTGCTCTGTGATTTCCATTGGTAAAATGAGAAATTGGGCACTTGAAAAGTGTTTTGCTTAAAACCACACACTCCTGCTCCTTGGAAGAACTAAAGGAGACTTAGAGTTTGTGTTCAGGGCTCCGTCTTCCAGCTACCTGCTGTTCATTGTGGAACTGACTCCCATTATAGCAGTGCTGTGGAAAGTAATTGCCGTTGTACAGTAATTCAATTTCAGTGCATTCACGCGTCACTTCCCCGATAGGAGCTTATCTGGAGAAACCTCGGACTTGAAAGCTTTTTATCTAGAAATTCCACATGCCGTGGGTCGTTTTTCCTAGGTAACAGATACAATATTTGCATTTAATAAACATTTACCTTCTCAGAAAAATAGATTTCTTTCCCTTCCAGAAGAGATTTACGCCACTCTTCCAAGAAGCCAGAGGTACTATTAAAGCAACTTTCTTTAGCTGTTTCTTGGCTGATGTATGTCTACATATGTATGATTATAAAATGCATCTACACCGCAGTGTAAATATATACACTGCACACACGGGATGCCGAAGACTGCAAAGGCAGACTCTAGCAGCAGCAGGAGCTAGGAGTGGCTAATATCTATGGGGGTGGGGTGGGGAGGGTGGGGATACTTCTGGCTTCAAAACACTGTTGAGAACTGTTGATAAGACACAGTTGAAATCAACAATTTGGTTGATAATTTCTAAACTGTTTCCGTAAAAGGCCACACATCCTAGAATATATGAGCAGTGCAAACTGGACACAATTGGTTAGAGGTAGAATGAACAAAAGGAAGGAAGGAAGGAAGAAAGGATGGTTGGTTAAGGTTGGATGTGTAGGGAGGGGTTGGATCTGGGATACGTTGGGAGAAGAAGTGAGTATAATCAAAACAATTTGTAAAAAATTCTCAAAGAACTAACAAAATTAAAAATTGAAATTTTTATTTTTAAATTAAAATTTTAATTAAATTTAAATTTTAAATGAAAAAAATAACAAATTGGAAAGTATGAGACAGGAAATGTTCATAGAATTCCTGCTTCTCTTCTGTAGAAATTAAGTACATAATGAGCAATTACAAGTTCTCAGGACTGGAAGTCATCAGACACACGCGCACACACACACACACACACACACACGTATATGTATTTATGCATATATGTATATGTATGTAATGTACAGAAACATATACACTAATAAGCCTATTTGCTGATTTTTACATTATAACTTAGTCCTATGACACAGCAAAACTAATTTACCAACTGAAAATCAGCGTGGATCTAAGTTATTAACAGAATGAAATAAATTAATACCACTTGTCTGCTTAGTAAAACTCTAACACATTTGTTGCTGTTTTAAGTTTTGCTTAGATTTGATAGGGGCTTACAGAGCCTGAAGAACCAACCATAGAGCCCTCAAAGGTCTGCACTAGGTCCTCTGCAGATCTGTTGTGGTTGTTCAGCTTGGGATGAGACCCCTAAGATCAGAAGTGAGGCTGTCCCTGACTCTTTTGCCTGATCTCGAGACCCTTTTCTTCCTACTGGTTTGCCTCATTCAGCCTTGCTGTCACAGGTCTGCACCTAGCTTATTGTAACACGGTATGCTGTGTTCAAGGGATATCTCTAGGAGGCCTTCTATTTATGAATGGGAAAGGAAGGAGCAGTGGATTTAGGGAAGAGGAGAGGTGGGGAGAGAGGAGTCTGAAGTCTGGATGTATTGAAAAAAATACTGAAAAAAATGTCTCTTTTGTGGCTGAGCGCAAGCCTTTAATCCCAGCACTTGGGAGGCAGAAGCAGGTAGATATCTGCGGAGAGCAGAGAAACTTCTGAGTGGATAAATAAGTAGGATGAAATCTGAGTGAATACCTATTATTGATAAAGACCAGTGCCTCAGACCTGCGGGAATTGGCAGAGCCTTCCTCTGGTCCACGTTCAAGTGTTGCCAGCGTGTACAGAAAGCATCTACAGCAGCTTTGTCTGCTCTGTGAGATGATGCTGTGCTGTCAGTGTGAACAGCCTACCTGATTGCAGCTCTGGTATACATGTGTTTGTGATTTCTTCATCCTCTTGTCACTCCAGTCAGGTCTCCAGGACTGTGAGTTCTAGACCAGCCTAATCTACATAGTGAGTTTCAGGCTGGACAGGGATACACTGTGAGACTCTGAGTCAAAATAATAAACAAACTTCTCTCTTTTTCCCCCCACAAACCAGACTGATGATTAACTTGTGGGTTTGTCTTTTAGATAAAATGGGCTTGAGATAGCAGTGTTAATGATTTTCTTACAAGAAGCAGAGGAAAACAGCAACTCCCAAATCTATATGCAGATAGTTAGATGAAAGCCAGAAACATCTGTATTGTAGTCTCTAAATGAGAATATTAGATCAGACACAGACTAAGGGGCCAGCAGACAAAACAGCACATGGAAACAAGGACATGAAATCAATAATTACCATGGACACAGATTAAAGAATACATAATAGAATTATAATAAATCAGATTGCCTTCAGCAAAAACAAGTGGCAATTTACATCTTGATGTCTCTGAGATGTAAAGAGTGACCCAGGGAAAGACAAAAAAAATGAAAAGATAAAACTACTTACACAGATTAGAATAATTTCCCCCACTAGTTTTAAGAGCTGGTCAGCAGGAGGGAGATATCCTTAGGAATGAATTTTTCTAAAAAAAAAAAAAAAATCTTGCCAGTGAAGCACTTTGACCTTTTTTGGCAAATCCCAGTGAGGGAACCTCAGAGGACAGCTTTCTACCCAGCTTTGTCCCCTGTGTTCAGAGAGTACCAGGATTACTTCTCCCACTCTTATCATCTTAAAAGAGGCAATAACAATCTTTTCTTTGGAAGCAGTTTGCTTCCTTTGGGCTTGTTGGAAAAGAGATTAGAACGTAAGGGTGGTAGAGATGGAGGAAGAAGCTAGATCAGAGGATGGACAAGACAAAGGAGAAAAGACCTTCCTTCAAATTTAGTAAAAGTCCCAGCACCCGGGAGGCAGAGAAGGGAGGATCCCTGGGCTCACTGACCGGCTAGTCTAGCCTGCTCAGCCTTGCTGAGGTCCAGGCCAATGAGAGACCCTGTCTCAAGGTGTCTATACCTGAGATTGTCCACTGTCCTGTACTTGCACACTCACGTGAGCACTCAAGTGCATGCATGCACACCACACACACACACACACACACACACACACACACACACACACATCTATTGAGGTTTTTGTCTTTTACTGTCTATTGTAATGCTAAGTGCTGGCCCCCAAGACTTGAAGTCTGCACATAGCCCCTGGACCCTTTCCCCAAGTTAATTCTGACTGATGAATAAAGATGCCAAGAGAGCTAATAGCTGGGCAGAGGAGACATGGGTGGGGTGGGGGTTTCTCAGGCTCAGAGAGAGAGGACCATGAGGAGGGAACAGAAGGAAGCCTTCATGAAATAGAAGAACGTGCAGGAGGAGAGCTGCCATGGGCTAAGGGCCAAGAGAATGTGGCCCAGAGGGCTGCCCAGTTGGGTTAGGAGCAGCCCAGATGAAACAGAGTAAGTAATAATGGGGTTATCAATAAAAAGGTAGATTCTAACAGCATGGAGGGTAGGCAGCTGCCCAGCTACTGTGCTGCCTGAGGCATATTTAAAAAAATATAAAGGCTTTCATTCAGAACATAAATGGTCTAAGGTGGGGAAGAAGCCCTGTGCTGGGATTTTTAAAAATATTTTTTACTACATCTATCCATGCATAAAATAAAACAAAACAGAGAATATAAGGATGTCAAATATTCCTGATTTTTAAAAACCTTGGCAAGTTCAATTAACATAACTTATCAAATGGAAAACCAGCTGAAGCCAGCTGAAATACTAAATGATGTATTTTTTTTATCTAATATGTTCCTCATCTTTGAATTTCTCTTTCCCATTTTAGTGTCTTTTTCTTTCACTGAGAATTACAGCCTTCTGTGATAGCTGGAGGGAATTGTATTTTGTATCGGGTTTATATGCCGCTCATGGGTGTAGCTTCCTTGACTCTCCCCATGGTTTAGTTCCTCCCACTGTATCTTTGGGCTTAAGACACAGGAGAATATCTTACATCTGTCTTAGTGTCTGAAATGATAATATCCCATCCAACCCCAGAAGGGTCTACGATGTCTTGGCTCTCCCTGCGAGACAGTTGCACATTCTAGGGGCTTTTATTTGACACCTCTACCATGATGGGCTAGAGAGAACAAGTGCCCCTTCCTGCTGGTGTTTTAATAATCAGCCACTTGTTCAGTTTTTAAGCTAAAAGTGAGCAAGATTGTAACAAGGAGAATCCAGAAAATACAATTATTGATTTGTGCAAAGGCAGGAGAAACAAAAGGGTTATCTGGGTCCCAGAAAGAACTCCTCAAAATCCACATGAGAAGGCATGGATGCTTGGACACAAAGGCCCGCGGTCACCACACCAATCCTGCTATTCTTTCTGTCTTGTATTGTTCAAGGGTTGTCCTTGGATCCCCATGCTGGAGACTAACACTGATGACACAAAACTCAGAGGGAACAAGAGGTCATTTATTATGACCAAATATGAATGATCTTGGCCCAGGACTATGGATTTTGGTTGCTCCAAATAACATGTTTCAGCATAGGAGCAGTCATAAGTGAATACTTAATATAACAGAAAGAGCCATTTTTATTAACCAAGGCATTTACCTAAGCATCTGTGGTAACATCAGGCAGGGTACAGTTAAGTGGTTAGAATGTTTTAAGTTTCAGATGTTGTTGTCTGATGGTATTCTTTGGTTTGGGGTTGATGGAATGCCCTGGTCAGTTAAGTTAAATACCTTTCAAAGTATTTATCCAGTAGTCGAAAGGCTGTGAGGGCATATTCAGTAGGTGGGTGTGAGGTGGCTTTTAAGGGGACTTAAGATAGTCTAAGGCAGTGATTTCCAACCTCTGAGTCACAATCATTGTGAAACACATATTCCCAATGGTCTAAGGAACCAAGACAATGCTCAGTAGCATAATTGCAGTTATGAAGTATCAATGAAAATAAATTTATGGTTGGAAATTGCCACAGCACAAGGAGCTGTATTAGAGGGTCGCAGCATTAGGAAGGTTCAGAACTACTGATCTGAGGCAGTTCTGGCTCTGGATTAGAGACATCTCAGCTCTCCACAGTCCCAAAGCTTGAAGCTGTCAGCCAGTCAGCCTTGTTCTTCAACCTATTTGTGAGCTTTTTAACTACGCTTGGAATCTCTGGTTAGAGTGTGTTTAACACCTAGAGGTTGGAAGTCAGCACTTGAAAATAATACATATTGTAAATGATTGTACATGGTGATGAATATAGGCTTCTCCTAGCTTCCATAACTATAGAACAATGCACTTTCTGGTGTTAGAGCCAAACAGCTCTCTCCATACAGAGGTAGACTGTAGGCATTTTACTCTTACTAGCAATAAGTATCTTATTAGCCGTAACATAGTATCTTAGTAATAATATAGTATCGTTGCCTGTAAAGATTTCTGGCCATATATGTGATGCGGAGTCCAGGGGTTGGCCCTGTGTTGCCGGGTTGCGGTAGGATTGGTAAGATATTGTTTCTGCTCTGTCCTCCCACAATGGCCACTAGTCCTCTTTTGACCTTTGTCATCCTATAAGGAAGAAAGTGGTGACTTCATATCCTTTATGTCATTTCCTCAGTGTTGGTAGGACTAAGAGTGTGAGACTAATTATTCCAAATCGGAGAGTGTGGGGTTGAGAATGTGCAGGCCCATGTGCTAACCTCATTCTCTAACAGAGAGGTCTGATTGGCATGTTTTGGGGTCTTCCCCTTCTCATTCTCTTTCTGGTGTGCACTAGGCTTACTGTGTGTGTGGGTGCCAGCTGTTTGCATGAGTTCTGGGAAGCCCAGCTTCTCAGTACTGGAGCACTGTCATAACCACAGTGTTTTTGGATTTCTCTTCTGTGGGAGAAATTTCTAGTTCCAGGAAAAGGGGAACTTGGCAGCCCCCTCATTTGAAAAGTCTGTCTGTCTGTTCTGTGCCTTTTGGGTACTTAGGATGAGCCCCCCCAAAATTGTGTTGACCTACTTTGGTGGCTTGGTGGCTTTATAAGTGCCCATGGATACCGTTCTCTCTGCCGTTTTTGCTGACTGTTGACCCTCTTTCTCTCGTTAAGGCTATGCTGTGTGCTTGCTTTGTCCCAGCTAACCTCCATTCGGGTGCTTACCACAGTGTCAGAACCTACATGAGTGCTCACCAAGGCATATTGCTAATTGACTCACAGATCTCAGCTCTAAGGGTCAGGAGCAATGATATCTTCAGTGATAAGGGCTGTAACTCTTTCTTTTGGCCAGAGAGACATCTCAAGTAAAGAGGAAGGAGAGATACACTGGAGCTGAACAGCAGAGAAGCTGTGGGCCCTTCCAGACCCTTCACTGTCTGTTTTACATGAGTCAGCCATTGGCACATCACCCGTGGCAAGCTGTGGCCTGCTTATACTAGCTGTGGCCTGCTTAGGCTAGCTGTGGCCTGCTTAGACTAGCT
>JADRCC010577767.1:0-24213 GCA_019843855.1 Hylomyscus alleni
CCCCACTCCACCAGGCTTCCCCACTCCCTGGGGCTTCAAGTCTTTTCAGGATTAAATGCACATAGATGTGCTTCTTATGTACTTAATTATTTTAGAGATTATTTAAAAGTTATTTAAAATATATTTTAGTGGTTTGTTTTCTAAACATCATATTATTTTAGTTATTAAAGTATTAAAATGTTTATTAAAATGCATGATTATATTTCTCATATATACTTAGAAAAAAACATATTTATAGTGTTTTTTGAGACAGGATCATAGCCAGGCAGTCATAAAATTGTTGACAAAGTAGTACTATAACTTTGTGCTCTTCCCCATTGTAAGCAATGCCATTAAGAACACTGTAGGAGAACTTCATAATTTCCTTCCATTAGAAGATGATGATCAGAAGATAATTACAGCATAAAAGAGCAATCTCCCTGTCTAAGCTTCTTGCAATGGATTTATGACTATGAGCCATCATATGAATTTTTTTATTGAAGTAAAATTATGTCATAAAATTTGGTAAAGACACAGACTCATACTTCTAAATTTACTAGATAAAATTATATTTTTTATTCTTTCATACATTACATCCTGATCACAGTTCCCATCTCTCCTCACCTCCGTTCTCCTGTAGATCCACTTCTCCTCCATTTCCCTTCAGAAAAGAGCAGGCCTCTCAAGGACATCAAACAAACATGACAGAGTTGTCTACAATAAGACCACATATACCCTCATACCTATTCTGGGCAATGCAACCAGCAGGAGGACAGGGGTTCCTGAAGCAGGTAAAAGTTTTAGAGACTGCTCCTGCTTCCACTGTAAGGAGTCCTACAAGTACACCCAGCTACATAACCAAAATATATGTAGAGGACATAGCTCAGACTGCAATCGCCTGCTGCTGAATACCTAGAATAGGTATTTGCCTTGAGAATATGACTGGACAAAAACTCATCACATATGTAAATGGCCAATAACCCCCTAATCCGCTTAAGACTTGTTCAACAAAAGGAAATTATTCCTGGAACTGGAAACTTAACCAACTAGCCTGGGATTGTTAATTTATGGATCTTGGAGAACATATACCTTCTACTTTATTAATCCACTATAATCCATAACTATATTTTAAATAGTTGTCCTATGGCCACAACTGAGTTTAATCCTCATCATTTATTGGGAAAACTTCTCCTTTTAACAGATGGAGACCATTCCAGAACAGCACAATCAATTAAAATGCAAAGTTGTGAGTCTCAGCTCCAAAGAAAGCATCTACAAAACAACCCGACACCTAAGGCTCAAGGAATATTGCAGATAAAAGGGGTAGAAGGAGTGTAAGGCATATAGGAATCAGAGAATTTGCTGTGAGATTGTCTCTTAGTAACAATGGAAGCTACACTAACATACCTAACTAACTACTATCTCACCAACATGTCTGCCTATACATGAGCTAAACATGCACATGAGCAAAAGATATGCTAAAATGGACCATGGGAAAGCTTAGGAATTCTCAGCTCTACACAATGAGCTTGACACTATGAAGGAATGCTGAGAGCATGAGAAATAGTCTTTCCCTAGGAAAAATACAGAATCTGATAATCCAATGTCAAAAAATCTACCCTAAGAACACTCCTACAAGTAACAGTGTACATACTGATAAGATATACTTGCATATTTACAAACGTATAAACACACACACATACACAGAGACATGTAACAATAATGCCAAAATGCCATGGATCTGAAACAGAAGAAGTATTATATGAAAGAATTTGGAGAGAGGAGCAGGAAGATAAAATGATGTGGCTATATTATAATATCCAGAAGATAAATTACTAAAAAGTCACTTGTAAAAAAAATGTTTACAATGATGCCTTCCTTTCTTACCAGTCACCTCATGTTGGACAAAAGCATAGAGAATCATTACTATCTTTAAAAGGTAGACACAAAATGCATTGCTTTAATATGAGACAGAAGTATCTACTTCATCATAACTTCACTGAAACAGAAGAATGTACATAGACACTTAAAAACAAAACAGAAGAATGTACATAGACACTTAAAAACACAAAACCACATCAAACATGCTGAAGGAGAATGTAGATGGGCCATCATTGTTGAGAGCACTGGATGTTTTTCCAGGCACTATTGTTCTATTATCAGCAACTAGGGAGCAACTTGAACATTTCTATAACTTCAGTTCTAAGACACTCAAGTTCAAGACATTCAGGCACCAATCACTCAAGTGGCATAAAGTCATACGTGCAGGCTAAGTACCTGTATCCACAAGATAAAATAAAAATAAAGAAGTAAAATTTCATAGAGGTCAACAGTAAGTAAAATTTTTTCAAATGTTAAATATAGTACTTACACTTAAGATTAAAAGCCATCTATAAAATAGGACATAAATTTTTCATGGTTTGACATTTTATGAAGTCAATAATAGCTAATTTATTTTTGTTACTTAAAATAAAATTTCTTTTAAAGTCCAACAATATATAGATCAAAATATATACACCTTCTTTGATAAGTGAGTAGAACAAAATGACCAATGACGAACACAGCACTTCTCAGCGTCTGTGATTAACCAGTACCATGTGTGACAATGAGCAGGATTCCAGAGGTAGTGCACCATCAATTTGCCTAGTCAACCCCATCTCCCACTCAAGCGTTATTAAGATTTTCATTACTCTACATTAAAAAATTAAAAAGAGACCCCAATCTCTTGTCAGTACCAGTGTGAGGGAATGATTATATGTATGTATGTGTGTGTGTGTGTGCATGTTTGTGTGTGTGCATGTGTGTGTTTGTGTATGCGTGTGTGTGTGTGTGTGTGTATGTGTGTATAGATAAATATTATTGACTTCTAGTTGAAGGTGAACAAATTGAGGATTATAAATGCCCAATCACTTCTCATCATGGAGATAGAATACTTACTACACTGCGTTTCCTCAAATGAATATTAATGTCTAAAAACACTGTAAAACAAGTTGCTGTTATCTTCTATCACAAGTCAGCTGAGCAACCTCTTAGTAATTTATTTTCAGCTGTAAGTATGGATAAAAAGAGGAACTTTCATTTGTGGGTAACATTGACTTATTCAAGTCATGAAAACTAAGTTTTAATAATTGTGATAAAAGGTTACAAAATTTCTCTTTGCTGTTATTATACAATAATAGCAGCCACCTAGAATGTTTTGTATGAAGAAATATTATAATGATTATGATATACATCTTATCATCTGACTGCCACAATAATTTTTATAAAAATACGTGAATTATGCCCAGAGGAATAGGTTCAGGGGTTAGGAAGGACTATGGGAAAGGATGACCAGGAGGTGGACAGTGAGTGGGGTGTAAGGTGAATAAGGAAAGATAAAAAAGAGGAGGAGGGTGACCCCATAGGATGACCAGAGGTCTCAACTGACCCAGAACTCTGAGATCTCTCAGACACTGAGCCACCAACCAGGTTGCGTATACAGGCTGGTCTGAAGCCCCGACACATATACAACAGAGTACTGCCTGGTCTGACCTCAGTGAGACAAGATACACGCACCTAAACCTTGAGCGACATGAAGCCCTAGGGAGTGGGGAGTCCTAGCAGGCAGGGTGGTGAGATATTTCCTTGAAACAGGGAAGTGAAATAATGACAAGTGGGGGTGGGGGGTTGGGGTGTAGGGGACCAGGAAGGAGGGAAAAGGTGGGACTGTAAAAAAATAAAAGTAATAAAATAATAATAACAATAATAACAATAACAATAATAATAATAATAATTTATTAAAATCTGTATTAAAAACTACTGGGAGGAAAAAAAAACTAATTAAAAAATCTGCAAATTAGTTATTTCTAATTTTCCCCAGTAATATTTTTATGTTATATAATAACAGATAATCAAGCATGATGATGAAATCAGACTTGACCACCTTATGTTAATTATTACAAGTTTTTAACCACTCTTCTACTGGGGAAAGAGTCACTGATCTGTTACAATTGTCTATGGAAATAAGAGATTCATTTCCCAGGCATTATTTCCAGAAGAGTGCTTATTAGACATAAGAAGACTTGAAACTGTTTACTATCCACAGTTTAACAATGTTATCATAAACACTGTGAAACTCCTGGCATCAAATATGTGGTATTTTATGTGGTATATTTTGACAATTACAAGGTTATGTTTTTGCCTTTTGATGAGAATTAAAATATTTATAGATTAATGCATGGTCTGGAAAAGCAAAAGCTAGAATCATCATAATTAAAGTAAAATATTAGTCACTTAACACAGGATATTATTTACCTAGATTAGGATTTATTTTAAATGAATCCTGGATAGAAGTTCTGATACATAAAAAGAGAATCAGTCAATCATATGTTTCTTTAGGGGTTTCTGACTAGCACATTTTTTTTTTAATTTTCATATTCTCTATGAAGGAAAAAGGGACTTTAAAATAAAGGGAAGGGCGAACTCACTTTCTTCAACGAACACATCAGAACTTCAACCTTCATGTTAATATTTTATAATCTTGAACCTTATAAAATTTTAACTTTCCAGATAAAAGTTTAATATGGAGGCAGTTGCTGATTTTTTGAGAGTCTAAGGGACTGGTTTATTTAAAAAGAAGAGGGAATCGAATCAAGTGGGGGATATTTCAGGTAACTGAAGACTGTTTCTAACTTTGAGACTGCTATGAAAATGGTAAATGCAGAGAAATGTCTGTTATCTGGTCAAGATAAGGGATGGATAAATGGTAACAGTATTTTCTAAGTAAAAAAATTAAATCATTAAATTAATTGCTTTAATATACCATTTTATTGCTGTTTATAAATATTCATTCCAAATAAATTATGCCAGTCACAGTTTATTCCTCATTTATTCCTCTCAGCTTAATATTTTACTATTATAGATGTGTCTGAGGAGATGTTTCTTTTTGTCAGCGTTGATGTTCTCACTGAGGTCTGTGTGTTAGTATTTTTTTTTGTCCTTGTTTGAGGGTAAGTTAAACAAATGTGAATGTCAAAATTGTAGTGTTGCTTCTGAAACCACAGAATACTTAGCCTACTTACATTTGCCTGTTATGATTTACAAATAAGTTATACTTACATGAAAGCACATTTCAAAACATAATATCTATGGTCTGGAAAAATGGTTCAACAGGTACATACTTACCACCAAAACTGATCACCTGAGTTCAATACTTAGTATCCATTTAGTAAAAGGAAAGATCTGTCCCCTGCAACCCAATACAGGCATAAAGTAAACGTGTGTGTGTGTATATATATATATGAACTATATATATAGTGAAATATATATATATATATATATCACTGACATATATACATATATACACATATATATTATGTATATATATCGCTGAAAATGCATAAACAAATCCATGAAACATTGTATCTGTATAAAATTTAAACATGCAGATAATGGCATATATTAGCATATGTGAAGTAGGGATGATTAACTTTGTGGTTGACAGTAATTATAGCCTTTCCTACGTCATGTAGCAAAAGTTAGAGACCAGTAATCAGTGTGTCCATGATTTAGGATGTTGTTCTAGGAGAACAATGATGCTTCTACTAGTAACTTGACTACAGCCAGTATACATTTGAAATTTGAACTATGATGTTAGATAAAAGTTTAAAACAAAAGTAAAATTAATTAGATCAAGAATTAATTGTAGCTCCTAAACTGAATTTTACAGGAAAAAAAAAAGACATTAGGTTCACTTGTAAATCAGATAATGGTTTGTATAACTCAGCGCTGTGGTACTTAGTCATCTAAAAAATCAAAAGATGTGTTACAAAGATGGGCAAGACACTATAAAAATTTTGAAATGGTCTAGATTTTATTCTGAATTATTCTCACAGTATATGTAGCTAAGCATCTCCTGTGGCATCAACATATTTCTGAAACGGGTGGTCACCTAGCTTATCATGCCAGTCAGCCTTATTATAAACCTAGGATGGATGCTTATAGACCATCTTTTACATTAGCATCACTTATACTTGGTGCCATAGCATACTACATTAAGAGAAAATCTGTACCAGTGATGATAAAGTAATTAACTCACCTGAGAAAGTAATGGGTCATTGTCTCAGATTTTAAGGAGATATCATCATGGATTTGAAAATCTTCATTGGAATTTGTGTTGTCAATGAAACAAACTGATTGTTTGTCCAAGGTTTTAAGCTGACAAAACCTCAGCTGTTTTTAAAGTCTTCTTTAATATTCTTTCAATATTATCCTCTTTCTACCTTAAAATCAGAAAGAAATGAGTGAAGAATATGGAGTTTATTTAAGCATGAATATTTATGACTGGATAATATATTATCTGGATAATACTGCATAAAAATAAATAAGGCTAGCTAATTTGTGGAGGTCAGGATTTAATTTTGTTTCAATTTGACTTTTGAATTCATATGATTAGTAATGATATTAAAGTATTATTTTTACATTTTGCTTTGCTAAATTGAAATCACTAAAGTGTGACAATTGGAACACCGGATGGATATTAGTGGAGAATTTTCATTTACAATCAAGATTATAATATTAAACCATAAAAGGCATACAGTTTTAGATATTGTTGATTAAGCATGAATAGGTAACGAGAGTGTTATGGGATAACACAATTCCTTAATGGAATCCATTAGTTGTCATGCTAAATTAAAAATAAAATTAAAAATATCCTTTTGTTAATATAGTATTTTTTGACTTCTTTATTTCCTTACTCTTTCTAAACTGGAGAGAAGAAGTCATGTGCAATCTTTTGAGGAACACAATGTCTTTCTACAGTCTTTCACATTATAGAAAGATGTTAGTTTCCATATTGCTGGCAGAGTCACACATTGCAGAGAAAAAGCAAAGAAGTAGAAAACATTTCATAGTGATATGAAATATAGTCACAAGGAATTTGAGGGAATTGACTTCATTCACTTAATCTGCACAAACACACACACACACACACACATGCACACACACACACAAACACACACACTTAAACATTCATATATACACACAATTACACACACACACACACTTACATATATACAAATTTAAACCCAGAGTTTACCCATGAGAACAAAAATGTGTAATATTTGTGTTTCTGAGTCTGACTTATTTTGTTTAATAATAGTTTCCAATTTTATTTTCCTGCAAGTGTTATGGTATCTTCTCCTTCTTCCTGAATAGAATTTAATTATGTGGTACTGTGTTTTCTGTATCAAAGTTTCTGTTGATAGATATATTAGAATAGTGACAATTTTAAAAGCAGATATGAATAGTGCTGGAATAAATATTGATATGAAGACCACTCTGGGGAATAAATTACACCTTTCTGACACATAAACTGTTGACGTGAATACAGGTCATATTATCATTGTGTGTTTACTTTCTTGAGAAAACTCCACAATTTTTTTTTTTTATAGTCATGTACCATTTTCAGCCATAGTAGCAGCAAATGTGAGCGCCTCTTTTCTTACAGGTCTGGAACACTGGCCCTTCTTATCGTGGTAATAATCATTCAGACAGGAATGAAATGCAGTCGCAAAGCAGTATCCATTTGCATTCTCCTGACAGCTAAGGATGTTGAATGTACTTTCAAATATTTATTGGCATTTTTTCTTTTTTCTTTAGAGTACTATGTACCTGGATCATAAGTCCATGTATTATTTGAGGGATTGGGTGGTTTAGTGTTTATTTTTTGTAGTTCTTGGTTATTTACATACCGTATTATGCCCCATCTAATGAATATGTGTAAAATATTTTCATTTTCTGAAATCCATTTCTTCATTCAAGTGACTCTGTTATAACATAGACAATTTTTTCTATGTAATTCCATTGGTTAAATCTTGTTCCTTTTCTAAATATTCTTGCCTATTCCTCTATCTTGAAGTGTTTCTTCTGATAGTTTCATAGGGTTACACCTTACATTATGATCTTTGATCTATTTTCAGATTGGATTTTTTGTGTTTGTCTGCTATGTCAGTGAGTTGTATCTGATTTTGTTCTTTTACAAATACTGAGTGCTCTTAGCATCATTTTCTAAATGCTTTCTCTTTTGTTTAATGTAGGTTTCTAACATATTTGTTAAATGTTCAGTAACTGTACCTGTGTGAATTTCTTCCTGTATCACATCATTTATTCCTATGGTTTACAGATTTCCTTGTGATAATTTAGTGCTATTTTTTTTCTTTTTTTTTTCACTTTCTATTTTTTCAGTTAGATATTTTCTTTATTTACATTTCAAATGATATCTCCTGACCTGGTTTCCCCTCCAAAAAGAAAAACCCTGTTCCCTCCCCTGTTCATCAACCCACCTTCTCCTGCTTCCTGGCCCTGTCATTCCCCTACACTGGGGCATAGAACCTTCACAGGACCAAGGGGTTCTCCTCCCATTGATAACCAACTAGGCCATCCTCTGCTAAATATGCAGCAGGAGCCATGAGTCCCACCATGGGTGCTCTTTGGTTGGTGGTTTAGTCCCTTGGAGCTCTGAGGGTACTAGTTAGTTCATATTGTTGTTCATTCTAAAGGGCTGAAAACCCTTCAGCTCCTTGGGTCCTTTCTCTAGCTCCTTCATTAACCACCCTGTGCTCAGTCCAATGGATGACTGTGAATCTGTACTTCTGTATTAGTTGGGTACTGTCAGAGCCTCTCAGAAGACAGCTGTAATAGGCTCCTATCATCAAGCACTTGCTGGCATCCACAATAGTGTCTGGATTTGATGATTGAATATGGGAAGGTTTCTGAGGTAGAGCAGTCTCTGGATTGTCCTTCCTTCAGTCTCTGCTCCATAGTTTGTCTCTGCAACTCCTTCCATGGGTATTTTGTTCCCCCTTCCAAGAATGATCTAAGTGTCCACACTTTGATCTTCCTTCTTTTTTTGAATATTACTCAGTAGTTTAACTTAAAATTTCATATTGTGATATCTGTAGCATGATATTTTTTAGTTGACTTGCTTTCACTATTTGAGGTCTTTTGTGCTTCTGTATAATTTCTGTGAAGAATATCACTCAAACTGTGATGATAAAAGTATTGAATTTCTCTCTATTTTTCAATAATAAACTTTGGAAATGAGTGAATGAAAACATTTGCTTTTTAAAATTGGAGTTGAAATTTGAAGATGTTTTTATGTAATAGGCAATGATAATATTTTATATTAATTTATCAACTCCATGGCTCCTCACTATTATGAAAAAGTGAAGACCTTATACCACCCATTGCTAAAAAAAAAGGCCTAAGAGAATTATGAAATATTTGACTCTTCCTAATGAAGAGTCACGTTATTTAAATTGTCCATTCAAACCAACCGCATTTTGATGTAAGAGAAGAAGCACAAATGATTGTAAACTTGAAACATTCTCTAACCTAATCCTGTTCAGACATCCTAAAGGACACCATACACACTTTAGTTGCTGTTATTTCAAGAGCTAGTTCTGTGCCAGTTACGTGATATACATAAATTTTAAAAAGAAAGAGAGTAGCACTTAAAGCACAGTTTCAGAACTAGAGGTCCATGTCCCTTGTTTTCAGAGCTTTAGGTTAAGAAAGAAAGACCAGTGTGGTAGGCCCAGGATGACACTGATTGCTCACCTCTCAACTCTTAACTACATGTCAATAAAGACAGACTAAAAGCAGAGTAAGGAAGTGAGAAAGAGGTAAAGGTACAGGAGGAGGGGAAAGGTTAATACAAGTGGAGGAGGGGAAGTACAGGTAGAAAGGGAAGAGGAGGAAGAGGGGGACAAAGAAGAAAAAGAAAAATTGAAGAGAAGGGAGGTCAGAAGGAAGAGAAGTAGAGAGGAACAAAATTATTCCAGACACTCATTTCTTTGAAAAAACAAAACAAACAAACAAACAAGTAACTCTGCCTCCCAAAAGTTAATTTAACTATGAATTCATTATCTGGGTATCCCATTGAAAAGATAGGCAAACACATTATTTTGTCACCATTGTGACAATATTTCCTGATAATGATGAAGCCTTCATGATATAAAACTGTGAGAGACATTTCACATAGACTCTCTAAAAGTCAATGAACCCTTTTAGAGTTCAAGTTGTGATAATTATTTATTAGAATTTATCACATTTTCCAGTATGTATCATATTACATGCACACACTTATTGAATAGTAGCTTTAAATCTAAAAATCGAAAATACTTAGAGAATATGTACAAAATGATTCTGAGGATGTTGATAACTTAGGGTTTATACTACAAATAATAGTATGTTAAATAATAAAGATAGACAAAAGGATAACTTTGTGCTTAGTTTTTTTGGGTTTTTCATATCTCGTTTTGTTGCCAATTGCTATATTTGACTAACAGGTTTTTAGAAAGCAGCCTAGGTTGTTCATGGAAAGATCTCTTCACAGAAATAACTTACAACCTCTGAGATGATGGGAATATGTATCGAATCCATAAACCTGAACTGTGTTGACTTTGGTACAATAGTTCAAATAGCAATTTGTACTGCAAGTGTGTCTAAAAGTTTTTTTCAGAATGAGTTCAAATATAAATTATTGGACACAACACCCAAGAGAGCCACATGCTGCTGTTCCTTGTTTATAACAAAGTACCTTGGTCATAGAAGGTTAAGTGACTTTCCCAAGGTTACTCAGAGAGTCATACTCAAAGTTAGAAATAGAGCCCAGGAGTCCAGTTCAGCTTTGTGACTCTGGATAGTTTGAGTATTTAAAAACTGACAGATTGGCTGTAATACTCTGAAGACCAAGAGTCAGAAACAGTTCTCCCTAAGATTAAAAGAACATTTATTAATTACATTTTATAAAAATTAACTGAAACTTGTGGGGTTTTTTTGCAATTTTTATATGCATGCAAATAGTTTTGTGCAAACACACATCCATTTCTTAAGCCCTACACCTCTATTTCCTCCCCCACACGTCTGTTTGTTAATGTTTGTTTTATGTTTTTGTAGCTCAATGAGTCCACTCAATGCTGCCATTATAAGTATGGGTGTCATGTTTGCCTTTGGTTCATGGGTAGACCCTCAATATCTGGATCCTTTGAGAAAACTGATTCTCCTCTTAGAGACATCAATGGCTCTTCATTTGTTTGTGTTTCATTTTGTTTGTGTTTATTAACACACCTTGCTTCCATGCTGGATTTTGTCTGGTCTGATATTGTGCAGATGTTTTGCAAGCTATCTCAGATGCTATAAGGTCATTTGTCCAACTACTCTGTTGTGTGTTCGGGGTACATTGTTTCAACAGAGTCATCTACATGTGAGAGTTTTATAACCTTCTGTTCTTCAGCAGTGATCCCTAAGACTTAGAAGGAAGAGTTATGATGTAAAGATACCATTGTAGCTGAGTCATCCATAGTACCTTATTCTCTATATGTTAACTAGTAGTGGGTTTGTTTATAAATCATTAGAGGAAACTGCTTTGACTAATGTTAAGAGATCATCACTTTATAGCTATACTGATAAGTCCAATGACTTATAGGGAGATTAATATTATGTGCATTACGAGAATAATAGCAGGGGTTCTCCCACATGACTTTTCTGGTACACTAGGGCTGTGGAGGGCATTACCAAAGAAAGAGTAGTTCCATCTCCCCTCGCATGCTCTCAGTGGAGTCAAAAAGAGCAATACTTTATTCATATCCACTGAAATCAAATATATCGAATATATACATTGCCACACAGTAGTGTTGCTTGGGTCATGATTTCATTTATCTATCACACCATAAGGACAAA
This sequence comes from Hylomyscus alleni, assembly GCA_019843855.1. NCBI lineage: Eukaryota > Metazoa > Chordata > Mammalia > Rodentia > Muridae > Hylomyscus > Hylomyscus alleni. The sequence goes on from JADRCC010577767.1 coordinate 11,701, forward strand.
TCCATACTCCAAATATAGGTTACAAAATAGCTATTTTGTAGAAAGAGTATCTTTATTATAATTCCAAGACTAAGCTATAACAGTTATTCTCAGATATGCATAGAAACATTCATGGAATGTTTAACTCACTGTTAATCCATTATTGATTTGATTCCAATGACACAAGTAGGATTCAATGTATTTTTTTCTAACTCTAAAGTATCTGTATAACTGTTGAGTGAAATATAAATATATCTCAAGGAGAGAATGGCTAAAGTTGTTTTCTTCATTTCCACATTATAAATGCATGCCTGCTTGAGTGTGTGCATGTACACATACACATACTCACTCACACACACACACACACACATACACAAACACACATACATACACACTCTCTCTCTCTCTCACACACACACAGACACACACACAGACACACACACACACACACACACACACACACACACATTTTTAAACTCTTCTTATAAAAAGACTGGAAATTTTTACTTTCTGGACATCTTGTTACCGAGGCAAGAACTTTTTCACAGTCCTGCTCCTGATTTGATACAAGCAGTGATGAACTGAAATACACTGGCCATGGCAATGTTTCCACAAAGTTAAGTCAAGACCTTAACCACATTAACTCCTGAATTCCATTGGTCAAAGAATAGGAACATGCTCTTTACTGATAGAGATATGACTTCATATCTTTCTTTTATTCTGTTTCCTTTTACCTAAAATCATATTTAAATAAAAATATTGTTTGCATGTTAAATAATTTTATGACTAGGTTATTGTTTTATTATTCATATGTAAATCTGGGAATTGGATGCAGATTCCTGCACACTGTTACCCAATATTAAATGTTTGATTTTTTTTAATTATTTGCTATTTTTATATTCTTTGTTTCTACTTATTTATTTCTATATTCTTTGTTGATTCCAGCTCCAAATTTGATTGCTCTTTTCTTTCTTTTTCTTTTCAAATATTTTTTACTTTTATTGAAAATATATTTTTCTCATCTGAGAATCCTTCTGATTATAGTTTCTTCTTCCTTTATGTATCTCAGTTCTGCCCCACCTCCCTTTTCTCCAGATGCACTCCTTTTCTGTCTCTCATTTTAACAGAATAGGCTTCTAAGAGATAATTAATAACAAAACATGACAAAATAAAATAAAGTCAAACCCATCATATCAAAGTTGTACAACGTAACCCAATAGATGGAAAGTAGTCCTAAGAGCAGGCACAAGAATCTGAGATCCACTTGTCTTCACAGTCAAGAATATCATAAAAATACTAAGCTAAAAGTTACAATATGTAGGCAGAGAGCCTGATGTGGAGACATTAGGCTCTTTACTTGTTTCTTCAGTCTCTGTGAGTTCATATGCACCTTGTTTATTTATTCAGAGTCTTATTCTCTTGATGTTCTCCATCACCTCTGGTTCTTATATACTTTTTCTGTCTCTTCTTCCTGTGGTTCCCTAGGATCTGAAGGAAGGGATATGATGGAGACATCCCAGTTACACTCCCTCAACACATAATATCATATTGTGTGTCTTTGGATATGTTTCTTTTTTGCTTTGGGGGAAGCTTTTCTAATGATAACTGAATAAGGCACTGATCTATGAGTTTAGCAGAATATCATTAGTAGTTCTCTTATTGATCCTTTTTTTTTTTTTTTTTGAGGAATTGTGCTTGGATTTACCATAAGTCTATATGCTATCTAATCTCTGGTTCTTGGTTACCCAAGCAGTGTTGGACATGGGTATAATCTTGTGAAAGTCAACTCTTATATTGATTGTCTACTTGCACAAGTTCTATGCCTGCAATGGCCTAGCATATTTTTCAGGCAAGACAGAATGCTGGTCAAAGGTTTTATAGCTGGCTTTACATTTCTCTTTTGGTAGCCTGAAGAGTATCCTCCTACATCAAAGATACTAGAACAAGGGGGAGGGTAAAGCCATGCAGTCACCACCTGAACCTCTCTATATTCAGTGAATTGTGTGGGGATTACTCTTGGCAATGGAGTTTCCCGTTGTCCATTATCATGCAAGAGTCTGGAGTTTTGGGGATTTCCATGGGACACAACTCATATGAATGAAACCTAGGCTGGCTCCTAGAAGCCTTGTTTGCTGGTAATGGATGGTCAGTTGAGATTCATATATTTTTACTATTAGAATGACTCACTAAAATCAATTCCATCTATACTAGTGAGTAACTTCCTCAAATATACTTTAATTCCAGCTGTCTTCCTTCACATTCTCTCTTTCTACCTTTCATCCCAGTTTCATGTTCCTGTACCCTGTTGTTCCTCAGTATGTCCCTAAAAATCTACTCTACGATGTTCCCATCACTATGTAATCCATATGACCCCCTACACCCTACCTCTAAACCTAACCTCTAAATCTCAAATTTGATTTTTATTTATTTAACAGCTCATAATCAAATATAGGTAAATACATACCAGATTTATATTTCTGCATCTAGTCTACCTCACTCAGGATGATTTTCTTCTAGTTCCATTCATTTGCCTGCACATTTAATAATGTCATTATTTCAAACAGATGAATAATATTTCATTGTGTAAATGTACCACATTATCTTTATCTTTTCTTATATTGTAGGACATCTATGTTCTTTTCAGTTTCTGGCTATCATGAGTACAACAATTAACATGGTTGAGAAAGTATCCTTGTTCTAAGGTGAATATACCGAAGAGTCATGAGGTAGAGCAATTGCCAACTATGAAGAACTGCCATACTGATTTTCATAGTGTCTATACAAATTTTACTCCTACAAGCAAAGGATGAGTTTTTCTCCTGTTCTATATCCCACCACCATGAGATATTACTTGTGTCATTCATCTTAGTAATTATGATAGGTGTAGGGGGGGATCTCAAACTAGTTTTGAATTTCATTTCCCTGATGGCTAGGGAAGTCTTTACATGTGTCTCACCCATTTGAAGTTCTCCTATTGTGAGCTCTCTGTTTACATCCCTGCACCATTTTTTTAATTGCATTGTTTTGTTTGTTGACACCTACTTTCTTGAATTCTTTACATACTTTTGATATTAGGTCTCTATCAGATGTGGCATTGGCAATTGTTTTTTGTTGTTGTTGTTGTTGTTTGTTTTCCTTATTCTGTAGGCTACCACTTTGACTGATTGGCAGTGTACTTTGCCTTACAGAAGATTTTAATTTTCATGAAGTCCCATCTTTTAATTGTTGAACTTGATTTTTTTAAAAAAATTAAAAACACAGTAGTAAAATATTTTCTGTATTCAACCCTCTTCAGTCTTAATGTGTGAATGATATTTCAGAATATCATTTGGTAAAATTTTCAATTATATAGACAAACCTAACTTAGTAGCCATGTATTTTGATAATGAAAACCAGTAAAATTGTTAGTTGTTAAAGAAATTATGTTTGAGTGTATGTATGAATGTATGTGTGCTTCTGTAAGCACCTGTGTGTGCGTGCACATGATAGTGTAACATATCCTTGACGGATTTGATGTGATTCTTAGTAACTGCATAACTAATGAAATTTTTCCTTTTGTCTTTGCTTATAAGAGGATTGAGGTGATAAAAATGTCATACAATGTAGGAATAAAGACTAAGTATTCATTTCATATTTATTCTATAACAGGGCTTTGTGGTTAGGTGTTTGTTCATCAAAATGTATTGGAGTCTGCAGAGCAGTCACTTCTGTGAGACTAAAGAATGATGGAAACAGAGCTGTACTCCAAACATAGTGCTTTCCTTATTGCTTAGGAGATAGAAACAAACCTTTTTAAAATTGAGACTACTTATTTCAAGAAAGAAAAGCATGATTTAAAAATAAAGAAGGGCATATTTAAATAAACATTGCCAAGCAAGACTATACTTTGTCTTTTTAAATAACAGTCATCAATCATTCAATTCCTTTGATTAACAAAGTTAGAATTTGCTATTTAAAATATCAGAGTGAAACATTCAAAGATGAAACTAAAATATATTCATGGAGTTGATGACATTTAATGATCACAAGGAAACAGTCACTTCCCCAACATTCTAAGTCACATTATTTGAATATTATATAATTAAAATTTTCAACAGATTTTATATTACTGCAGAGACAGAACTTCTGGAGGCATGTTACTGCCTTATTTGGTGGCGTAAAACTGGGAGACTGGAACCTAAAAATGAGACAAACTATAAACACGCAATAGCCATCTTTTATTTAGTAATCATTTTATTTGTTTACATTTCAAACTATATACCTATACCTGGTTTCCCCTCCACAACCCTTCCATCCCATCCCCCATCCTCCTCCCATTTGCTGCTATGAATGTGCTCCTCCAACAACTCCTACCTTACCCCTCTAGCATTTCCCTACACTGGGGTATCAAGCTTCCCTTCCCCCCACTGATATCAGATAAGGCCATCTTCTGCTACATATGTACCTGGAGTCCTCCCTTTCTTTGGTTGATGTTTTAGATCCTGGGAGGTCTAGGTGGTCCAATTAGTTGATATTGTTCTTCCTATAGAATTGCAACACCTTTTAGCTCCTTCAGTCCTTGGTTTATGGGTTGTACCTTGACTTTTTCTGAGCTTTGGGGCTAAAATCTACTTACATACCATATCGTGTGTTCTTTTGTGTCTGGGCTACCACACTCAGGATGATATTTTCTTGTTCCATCTATTCGCCTGCTAATTTCATTAAGTCATTGTCTTTAGTAGTTAAGTAGTACTCTGTAGTATAAATGTACTACATTTTCTCTATTCATTCTTCTGTTTTTGGACATCTGGTTTATTTCAAGCTTCTGGTTATTATAAAGAAGGTTTCTATAAATATAGTGGAGCATTTGTCCTTGTTATAGGTTAGAACAACTTTTGAGTATATGCCCACTAGTAGTATAGATGGGTCTTTAGGTATAACTATTTCCAATCTGAGAAACTGCCAGACTGATTTTCAAAGTGATTTCACTATCTAGCAGTCCCACTAGCAATGGATGAGTGTTCTTCTTTCTCCATATCCTTGCCAGAATCGTCAGTCACCTGAGGTTTTGAGATTAGCCATTCTGACTGGTGTTAGGTGGAATCTCAGGTTCGTTTTGATTTGGATTTCCCTGATGACTAAGGATGTTGAACATCTCTTTAAGTGCTTCTCAGCCATTTGAGACCCTCAGTGTATCAGTGCTTCTGGGTGTCAAACTGCCTCTAGATTGCAATAGCTATCTTAATTTAGGGCATCAGACAATTTGACAGGGTTAAACAAAGGTATATGACCATAGGTAACTCTAGTCTGAGAAGTATACACTTCCAAGTGCAAGATACCATGAGAATAAGTCATGCTTGGAAACAAAATTCTGAAAAATAATGAGTTAGATGTTGAGTAATCTAAAAGAAAACCCACTCCTACTTTTATAAGTGTGAGAGGAATGAAATGAAAGCTCATGCCCAAAACAACCAAAGTTATGGAGGAACAGAAACTATAAGAATCTTGTTTGTTTACTTGGAATTATCACAAGGTTTCAGAAATCTCCTCATACTGCTTTGTTCATGGAACTTTCTCTGACAGAAGCGTATGTCAATTCTATATTCATATGTACATGACAATATTTAGGAATTATATTTAACTCACATGCATTCTTCAAGAAGTTTTAAAACATCTGTTGAATTTCCATATAAAAACAAGTTAAAACACTGGATGGTTAGGATTTGTGATTTTGATTGCCATTAATATATCATATATGTATAGGATATTGAGATTTCAGAGATATTTTACACAGTTTTGTTGATAGGGACTTACAGATTTCTGGTATTCTACTGAGTTCATTTTTTTGGAACTGTCACCCATAAGACATTAATCAGAGTTGTTCTGTTAATGTGTTTTCTGAAAATTTGAGTGTAGATAGAATTTATGATAGATTATTTCCCCAAATATAATGCTTGGTATTTACTAACCTTTGTTTCCTATTTTTCTTTCCATATAGCAATGGAAAAAAACTATCAATATTATTCAAGATTTTAAGCTATAGGATATTTATATATTCTGCCCTCATACCAATTAGGACAATCACTACTTTCTCTTCTCAAGCTTTTTATTTCCTTACAACATTCAACTATTTCATAGTCATAGAATCCATTAATGAAAGTTAGGCACTGGGCTTGTCCAAATTAAATGATATTTCAAGTGCTAACAATATACACTGAGACAACCAAAATATTTACATCATATAGATTGTTATGATGACAAACATACAAGGAATGTACACTTTCCCAGTCCATGTAAAGATATATTTCCAATACTAGGATTCAAGCATAAATTTTCCATATTCTAAATCAAGTCAGACTTCTTTTTAGCATATCTTTCTGTTAACTGAAATATTAAAATTATTTGACTTGTCTTTTTCTAGTAAATCCTGTACTTATGATACATATATTTACTATATATATTATATATACATACATATATAATGTGTAATATTATATATGGTTGTCTCAGTGTATATTGTTAGTGGTGAGGAAATAAGAAAAAGCTTGAGGAGAGAAAGAAGTGATTGTCCTAATTGATATGAGGGCAGAATATAATATGTATGTATATATACATATACAAATACACACACACACATATATACATATATATATATATATATATATGTATATATATAGTGCATAGTGTCATAAGAAAAATATTCCTTGCCATGCACTTTAATCATATTCAATTCTCATATATGTGAATTTCCCATTGAACTTCATATAAATATAATATAACATATAATATATAAAATATATAGTAATGATATTATAAGAATTCACAAATGAAAGAAAATATGAACATTTTATGCAGAGATGCAAAACATTATGTTCATATCTATCATTAGATATGAATTATTGCTTTATAATTTTCATTTAATAGATGATAGCCTTTTTGACTGGGGAATAATTCTCAATACAGTTTTGATTGGCACTACTGTGATTATTAGACATGCTACATCAATATGTACTTCTTTGGAAACTTACTGTTCATTTCATGAGTTTATTTGTTGATTGGACAGTTTGTATTTTAAGATTTTTTTTTGCTGGGGGTTGGTACATAGTGATTTTTTATTTATTCTTGATATTAATCTTTCTTTACATAATTAACTAGAAAAGATTCAACCTTCAGTAGACTGTACCCTAACTAGATTGTTTCTTTACTGTACAGAAGGTTTTCATTTTCATGTAATTTCTTCGGTCTATTGAGTATTTTCACAGTCATTCCCTATACCCACATATTGAAGTGTTTTCTGTACCTATTTTTTTCTGTTTCAGATTTAAATGTTGTACATTCAGGTTTGATCCACATCCATTATAAATTGATTTTTGTGTAGGTTGAGTAACAGAGCTCCAGCTTCGTTTTTTTTTTCTACATGAGTACAGGTAGTTTTCTCAGCACCATGTATTGACAACACTATTCTTTTTCCAATAAATGTGAATGGAATTGTTTATATTAACTAGAAAAGATTCAGCCTTCAGTAGACTGTACCCTAACTCGATTGTTTCATAGATACTTCTATATCATACTATGTCAATTGATTTTTGAAGAAAAATTGAGTTACTAACATTTCTCAAATCTCACATTCTTTCATAAACAATTTAATTTTTTAAAAATTTTTAACTTTTAAATTGTTTTTCCTTTTATTGAAAATAGATTTTTTTTGGCTAACATAATATATTCTGATTATAGTTTCACCTCCATCTACTCCTTCCAATTTATTCCAACATTCCTTCCTATCTAGAAATGCTCCCTTCTTATATATCATTAGAAAACATAAGATTTTAAGGGAATATAATGGATAAAACCAATAAGCAGAAGGGAAAGAACCTGAATTTTATGAACCTATGCATGATGGTTTGTATGTGCTTGGCCTAGGGAGTGGCACTATTAGAAGGTGTGGCCCTGTTCGAGTAGATATGGACTTTTTGGAGTAGGCATTACACTGTGGGTATGAGCTTTAAGCCTGGAAGCCAGTATTCTGCTAGCAGCCTTCAGATGAAGATGTAGAACTCTCAGTTCCTTCTGAACCATGCCTGCCTAGATGCTACCACGTTCCTGCTTTGGTGATAATGGTCTGAACCTCTGAATCTGTAAGCCAGTCCCAATTCAATGTTATTTTTATAAGAGTTGCCTTGGTCATAGTGTTTGTTTACAGAGGTAAAAGTCTGAGGTGTCTGTTATCCAGATAATAGGATAGGTTGTAGGTCACCCTAAATTTCTCTATATTCCAGATAGATTTTAACCAAGCTATTGCAATTCATTTGTTCTCATAATGAAGAGAAGGCAAAAAGTACACTTAGTTCATACCTGTTTTGTTTCTTCAAGCCTATAGAACAGTGTCATATATATTTCTTCCATTCATCAAAAGCGATAACAAATTCTAAAATGCTAAATATTAGTTTTTATCTTCAACAAATTAAGAGATGATGTAGAAGAATCAATATCTGTTTTAAGTGATAGAATCTGTCATGGTCTTTATTTTTAATAACCACTGATTATGTCTTTCAGCAAAAATATATCCAAGTTTGGTCAATGTAAGAACATGAAATACTCATTTAATTATATTACTATACTCAAAGCTAATATGATATTTTCTGCTGCAGGTAAAAATAATTTGCCACCTTCCCCATTCACTAACTCAAATTTCAATAACATTCTTATTTATTGATTTTATTTATTTATATTTTTAATTATATCCTTCCCAGTCTTCCCTCCTCAACCCCCCCATACAATCCCCCTTCCATGTTGCCTTTAAGAGGGTATTGGCCTACTCACTCTCATCTCACCCCTCTAGCATCCTCCTTCATTGGGTCAATGAGCCTCCACAGAATTCCAATGGCCTTCCACTCACATTGATGCCAGGTAACACAATCCTCCACTGCATATGGAGTAGGAACAATGGATCCACCAATGTACACTCTTTGGTTGATGATTTAGTCTCTGAGAATGTTGACGGGTCCAGTTAATTGATATTGTTGCTTTTCCTGTGAGGTTTCAGTCTTCTTCACCTCCTTCAGTCCTACTCTAACTCTTCCATTGGGGACCCTGGCTCAGTCAGGTACTGGCAGAGCCTCTCAGAGATCAGACACATTAGGTTCTTGTCTGCAAGAACTTGTTGGTATCAGCTATAGTGTTGCGGTTTGGTATCTATTGATAGGATCGATTCCAAGGTGGGACAGCCTTTATATGGCCTTTTTTTCAGATTTGCTCCATTTTTGGTCCCTGTGTTTCCTTTAGATAGGATCAATTCTGGATTTAAAATTTTGAGATTAGTGATTGGCCCTTCCCTCAACTGGGGGTAATGCTTATCTACTGGGGTGTTCTCTTCAGATTCTATCTCCCTTCTGTTGGGAATTTCAGCTAATGTCATCCCCAATGAGTTCTGGGAGCCTCCCACATCCCTGGCATCTGTGACATTTTGATGGTTCCTCCTATTCCCCAGCCCAAACTGCTACATATTTCTATTTATTCTTTAGGTCCTCTTGAATTCTCTCTTGTCTATTCCTATAACTGAACCTATACCTTTTTTCTCTCACTCTCCTACCCAAGATTCTCCCTCCCTCTACCTCCCATGATTATTTTCTTCCCCCTTCTAAGTGGGATTGAAGAACCCACACTTTGGCCTTCCTTCTTGTTAAGCTTCATCTTGTCTGTGAGTTGTACCGTGGGTATTCTGAGATTTTGGACTAATATCCACTTATCAGTGAGTACATACCATGTATGTTCTTTTGGGTCTGGGTTACCTCATTCAGGATGATATTTTCTAGTTCTATCCATTTGCCTGCAAAATTTGTGAAGTTATCATTTTTAATAGCTGAGTAGTATTCCATTGTATAAATGTACCATATTTTCTGTATCCATTCTCCTGTTGAGAGATATCTGGGTTGTTTTCAGCTTCTGGCTATTAAAAATAAGGCTGCTTTGAACATAGTGGAACACATGACCTTATTACATGTTTGAGCAACTTTTGGATATATGCACAGTAATGGTATATCTGGGTCTTCAGTTAGAATTATTTCCAATTTTCTGAGGAACTGCAAGATTGATTTTTGAAGTGGTTATATCAGTTTGTCATTTTCCCAGCAATGGAGGAGTATTATTCTTTCTCCATATCCCACACTTCCTTGACAGCATCTGCTGTTGCCTAAGTTTTTGATATTAGCAATTCTAATTGGTATACATTAGAATCTCAGGGCCATTTTTATTTGCATTTCCCTGAGGATTAAGGAAATTGAACATTTCTTAAAGTTATTCTAGGCCATTCAAGATTCCTCAACTTAAAGTTCTATTTATCTATGTATCCAATTTTTAATGGGGTTAATTGTTGTTTTGGAGGTTAGTTTATTTAGTTCTTTATATATTTTGGATACTAGCTCTTTACCAAATCTGTGGTTGATGAAGAGTTCATTTTTTTGCAAATGATAAAATAGTATACTTAAGAGACCCCCTAAAAAAATCTACCAGAGATCTTCTACAACTAATAAACAACTTCATCAAAGTGGCTGTATATAAAATTAATTCAAACAAATCAATAGCCTTCCTTTATACAAATGATAAACAAGCTGAGAAATAAATTAGGGAAGCAAAACCCATTACAATAGTCAAAAATAGTATAAAATATTTTGGTGTGACTCTTTCCAAGCAAATGCAAGATCTATACAATAAGAACATCAAATCCCTGTGTGTGTGTGGGGGGGGGAATCAAAGAAAACTTCAGAAGATGGAAGGATCCCCCATGTTCATGGATTGGTAGGATTAACATAGTAAAAATGACCATCCTACCAAAAGCAATCTACAGATTCAATGAAGTCCCCATAAAAATTCCAATACACTTCTTCAGAGACATGGAAAGAGCAATTCTCAATTTCATATGAAAAACAAAAATCCAGGATAGTGAAAACTTTTCTCAACAATAAAAGAACTTCTTAGGTAATCACCATCCTTGACCTGAAGCTACATTACAGAATACTAGTGGTAAAATGTCATGGTATTGCTACAGAGACAGAGAGGTTGATCAGTGGAATAGAATTGAAGACTCAAGTAAAACCACACACTTATGGATACTTGATCTTCGACAAAGAAGCCAAAACATACAATGGAAAAAAGAGAGTGTCTTTAATAAATGATTCTGGTCCAACTGGCAGTAGGCATGTAGAAAAATCAAAATAGATCATATTTGTCACCTTGAATACTGCTCAAGTCCAAGTGGATCAATTATCTGAACATTATACCAGATAGACTGAGTTGAAGGAAAGTGGGAAATATCCTTGAACTCATTGGTACAGTTGTAAATTTCCTTAATTTATGTAATGTAACTCCAAGCACTCAAGCTCTAAGATTAACAGTTGATAGATGGTACGTCTTGAAGCTGAAAAGCTTCTATAAGGCAAAAGACAGAGTCAATAGGACATATCACCAACCCCCAGATTGGAAAATTCTCTAAATTAACATTTTTGAAAGCCATTCCTTCACTTATAAACATTGACTCTCCCTTATGAAATAATCTTTTTTATGTCAATTTGTAATTACCAAATAAGGATAGAATTAAATAATATTATCTTAGTAGAATTACAACACTTCAATTTTCAATCACCAAGAAAAAAAGAACAAGAACAACAAGAAGAAAAACAATATAATCAAAAACAACAAAACTAATGCTCTAATGTTTTATATTGCTGTGGTATCTAAATGACACTAAACTTACCAAACTATCAAAATAAACTAATATTCTAGTAAAGGACTTAGAATGTAGCCTTTTATATTTATACATGGATTACTATGAGCAATATTACTTGTGCTCTAAGATTATATAGGCAGTAGTAAAATGCTTTTCTGTGCCACCAAATCAGATCAAATTACTTTTTGGGAACAGACAAATTGAGGCATAATAGTTGACCAAGTCTTATCTAATTTTTATAACAACTAAGTCCATATCTTTAGTTTGGTTCTTTATTGGTAAAAGAGAGGTAACTATATAATTTTGTATTTTTCTAAACAATAGATTTTCTGGATTCATTTTATTAACTTTCTTTACCAGGACAACTTGGTTTCTCACTTTACCTAGTTTTTTAAATTAGGTTCTCCAATGTAGCAAATAAAACACAACTAAATCCTTCTGTCTCTCAGATTTTCTTATATTAAGTATTCCAAAGGCTTTTACTATATAATGTGTTCTTTTTCAACTAACCACTAAAATTCCTTCTCTGGGTGGCACCTGGCTAAAAAGACAATCATAAATATTTCAGGCTATACTTAGAAAGCTACTTCAGTGATAAAACTTCAAAAAGCATAAAATCTCAGAGGCTTAAACCTGTAATATTTCTGACCAGATAATATTTGTATGAAATCGTGCTTTCAAACCTAAAAAGATAATAAATTTTGTTTAAAAAAATAAAATATGTGTGCATATGTGAGCATGTTTGTGCATGCATGCATGTGTGCATGTGTCTCTCTTGTCTCTCTGTCTCTCTGTCTCTCTCTGTCTCTCTCTGTCTCTCTCTGTCTCTCTCT